>JARQOC010000002.1:363497959-363657765 GCA_033576535.1 Allobates femoralis
AGGACTAAGAAGAGAATATGATTGAGATGAAAAAAGTAAAATATTATTTATCTGTTTAATGATGATTTACTAGATAACAACACATGGTCAAAAGATGGGGCCCCCAAATCTAAATGGGCTTTCCCAAAGACATGGTCATTAATATAAAAAATACTTCTCAGACAATGCAGTAAACTCGAAAGAATCAAGAATCATTATAGTGTTTAAAAGGGCTGGAAACTTTAACCTTATTATCTAAAAGATATTGGTTTCCTTGGAAGGAGGGATTTTGGCAGTCGCATTCTTCCATGATAACACCAACTGCAATGATTTGTGTGTGCTGTAATATATTGATAATTTATAGTTAGTGATGGGCGAATCCTAAATTACTCGGAATCGCTTGACTCTAGCGAGTCCGAGCACAGGACTCGCTACTCGTTGCGAGTCTAGCGAGTCCAATGTTAATGAATGGGGAAGCGAGTAATAGCGAGTAGTGTGAGATTTACAAATCGCAGATGTGTCTCGGAAGCTTCAGCCTGAAGCAATCCTAGTTTTGTCATTTATTTGCATTGCTCATTTACTTTGTAAGTAATCGCTGACTCGCACAGATAAGATCCTGTCTCCTCTGTACAGGCTGCCAGCTCCAGGGTCCTAGAGCCCACCTGCTGCCTGATGTAGCAGTGCTGAGATTGTTCTCAGTCTGCTCATTCCCTGTGTACAGACATGAATGTCTGTGCACAGAGATGATGTAGCAGAGCTGAGATTGTTCTCAGTCTGCTCATTCCCTGTGTACAGACATGAATGTCTGTGCACAGAGATGATGTAGAAGAGCTGAGATTGTTCTCAGTCTGCTTATTCCCTGTGCATAGACATCTATATTTATGCACAGGGGATGTAGCAGAGAGGACATCGCGTTTTGGACTGCGTCGGACGGAAGAGGATTTTTTTAATTAAAGATGGAGTCCCTAATGGCTTTTTTTTTTTATTTCTAATAAAAAATTTTCCTTGTGTTGTGTTTTTTTTAAAACAATTTAATAGAAATTCATGGCGGTCATGTCTAATATTGGCGTGACTGCCATAAATTTCGGGCTTAGGGTCAGCTGATAATACAAAGCTGGCCCTAACCTCTATTACCCAGCGTGCCACCGCTACCAGGGCCGCTGGAAGAGCGGGGTTCAGCGCCAGAGGATGGCGCTTCAATGAACGCGCCATCTTCTGGGGCGGCTGCGGGTTGCAATTTGCAGCGGGGGGTGCCCAGAAAGCTTGGGCAACTTGTCCTAGCACCAACTCGTCCTAGCCCCAATTCATCCTAGTCCCAACTCATCCTAACACTAAACTCTTCTAGCCCCAGCTTGTTCTAGCCCCAATTACGGTAGTCCTTCCGCCAACTCATCCTAACCGTAACTAGTCCTAACCCCAACTCATCCTTGCCCCAACTCGTCCTAGCCCCAACTCATCCTTGCCCCAACTCGTCCTAGCACCCTCCTTCCAAGAGCCTCATAGCAGTCTGCGCTGCGGATTCCAGCCCCCAGCTGCTTAGCTGTACCTGGCTAGACATAGAAATTGCGCGGAGCCCCACGCATTTTTTTTTAATTATTTCATGAAATTCTGAGATTCTGACTCTGAGACTCTGACTCTGAAATTCATGAAATAATAAAAAAAAAATGCGTGGGGCTCCGCGCAATTTCTATGTCTAGCCAGGTACAGCTAAGCAGCTGGGGGCTGGAATCCGCAGCGCAGGGATGCCCAAGCTTTCTGGGCACCCCCCGCTGCAAATTGCAGCCCGCAGCCGCCCCAGAAGATGGCGCGTTCATTGAAGCGCCATCCTCTGGCGCTGAACCCCGCTCTTCCAGCGGCCCTGGTAGCGGTGGCACGCTGGGTAATAAAGAGGTTAGGGCCAGCTTTGTATTATCAGCTGGCCCTAAGCCCGAAATTTATGGCGGTCATGCCAATATTAGACATGACCGCCATGAATTTCTATTAAATTGTTTTAAAAAAAACACAACACAAGGAAAATTTTTTATTAGAAATAAAAAAAAAAGCCATTAGGGACTCCATCTTTAATTAAAAAAATCCTCTTCCGTCCGACGCAGTCCAAAACGCGATGTCCTCTCTGCTACATCCCCTGTGCATAAATATAGATGTCTATGCACAGGGAATAAGCAGACTGAGAACAATCTCAGCTCTGCTACATCATCTCTGTGCACAGACATTCATGTCTGTACACAGGGAATGAGCAGACTGAGAACAATCTCAGCTCTGCTACATCATCTCTGTGCACAGACATTCATGTCTGTACACAGGGAATGAGCAGACTGAGAACAATCTCAGCACTGCTACATCATCTCTGTGCACAGACATTCATGTCTGCACACAGGTAATGAGCAGACTGAGAACAATCTCAGCACTGCTACATAATGTCTGTGAGCAGGCGGGCTCTAGGACCCTGGAGCTGCACAGAGAAGACAGCTGGACTCGGCTCGCAAAGAAACAGCAGTTATCTGCGAGTTTCCCTGCTATCACTGGCACAGTAGCCAGTGATTACTCGCGAGTCTAATGCAAACAATGGCAATCCTAGTGTTGTCAGCGTTTCTGACAAAACTAGGATTGATATTGATTTGCATTGGACTCGTGCGAGTAATCACTGGGAAACTCGCAGAGTACCGAGTCCTGCGAGTCCCTTACTACTCGCCGAGTAACGAGTCCTAGCGAGTAGATTCGCCCATCCCTATTTATAGTATATTGATATGTGTTGTTATACTAGTGCATCTTAATGAATTAGAATGTCATCAAAAGTTAATTTATTTCACTAATTTAATGCAAAAAGTGAAATGTATATACCGTATTATATAGTCATTACAAACAGAGAGATCTATTTCAAGTCTTTATTTCTGTAAATGTTGATGATTATGACTTAGTCAATGAAAATCCAAAGGTCATTATTTCAGAAAATGAACCCCTTAGTGACGAAGAAATTTGTCATTTTTCATTTTCGTTTTTTTTCGCTCCTCGGCTTCCAAGAGCCGTATTTTTCTGTCAACACAGACATATGACGGTTTGTTTTTTGCGGGACGAGTTGTACTTTCAGATGCAATAATTTGTTTTACCATATAATGTACAAGGAAATTACAAAAAAAAGTGCAATTACATGTTTGTTTTTTGGGTTTTGTAGTCGCCGTGTTCACTATATGGTAAAACCGACATGACCGTGTGATGCCTCGGGTCAGTACGAGTTTGTTGATACCAAACATGTATACCTTTACTGGTATCTAGGTAGTGGAAAAAAATTCAAAAGCATGAAAAAAAAAATTGCACTTTTTGCGCCATGTTCTGCGACCCGTAGCGTCCTCATTTTTCGGGATCTAGGGCTGGGTGATGGCTTATTTTTTGTGTCTCCAGCTGATGTTTGTAATGATGCCATACTTGGGTGGATGCGCTGTTTTGATCGCCCGTTATTGCATGTTTTAGCATTGTTGCAGCGACCAAAAAAACGTAATTTTGGCGTTTGAACCATTTTTTGCGCTACGCAGTTTACAGCTCTCATTATTTGATTCTTTATATTGATAGATCGGGCGATTCTGAACGCGGCGATACCAAATATGTGTATTTTATTATTTTTTTTAATAATAAATACTATTTTAATACTTTTTTAAAAACTTTATTTGCTTATTGATTCTTACTTTTACACAGCCCCTGTGAGAGGCATGCAGCTGCACAGTCCGATTGCTTCTGACACATACAGATGAGCTGCAGCTCATCTGCATCTGTCAGAATCGCGGAACTGTTGTGGTTGGCAGCCCCTGCCAACCACAACCCGAAAGTGCTCCGTGACAGGCTCCGGGGTCAAGCCAGGACCCCGGCCTGTCACATCAGCACGGGAGATCCCGCAATACTATCGCGAGATCTCCCCTGGAGCCAGGTAAGCGCGCGCTGCACGCTCCTGCTCCCTTAGATCCCACTCTCAGAGATTGATGGCAGGATCTAAGGGGTTAAACAGTGCCGATTGGCGGCGGGACCGAACGGAGCTGTTACTCCCACATTTCAGCTGCTGAGAACAGCTGAGATGTCGGAGCTTTGATGTGAGCTCCGTGCAGGAGCCATTGTAAAAAAATGGATCCGGTTTTTCAACCGCTCCGAAAAATTCAGCCTGCATGATTTTTACCACAGGCTGCAAAACTGGATGCGGTAACCGGATTGCATTAAGTGCAATCCGGTTTTTCTATTGCAGCCTACGGCTGCAGATCCGAATCCGCATTTGAAAAAACAACCGCAATTGTGACCCTAGCCTAATTCCATAGCACTTCACAGATATTACCATCGCTGTCCCCATTGGGGCTCACAATCTAAATTCCCTACCAATGTGTCTTTGGTGTGTAGGTGGAAACCATAAGTACCCAGAGGAAATCCCAACAAATATACAACTTCCTTGCATATGTTTTTTTAAGTGGGAAATAACATTCCAGCACTGGATACTTACAACGCTGACCACTGAGCCATACTACTGTTCATAAGCAAATTTATGAAAACTGAATCTCAGATATGCTAATAATGCATCTTAACCGGCAATTCGTTTATCTGTACAAAACAATTGACCCATGGTGGTAGCCTGCATCCTCACAGACAACAATATCCTGCAACCGAATTCCAAAATATCATATTTCCACAATGGTTCTCTTTGCTAGCAGCGCTGTAGTAGTGAGTGTCAGCCTCCTCCAGCAGCACAGGTGTTCGGAGCTGGCAGCCTTCCCTCGTCTTTTACTGTACCTAAAATAAATATGCTTCTGTGAATGTGCCTGAGGGCTCAGTGACGCTCAGTGGCAGAGCTCTGTCATCACGTCCCCAAATCACATGTCTTCCCCATGACAAGCCCCTCTGGCATGTTGTAGGTATTCTGAATACAGATTGGGAGCCACCCAATGACACGTCTCATATTATGGCCCTTTTTTATTAATGTAAGCAAACATCATGTGATTTGCACACAGAAATGTATATTTGCTGTGATAAAGCTTCCTGATATCTAAACCCATGAGAAGTGTAACCAGTGAATGGATCAAGAAATGTAGAAATAGATTTGTGATTTCAACTATATGAAAGCAATGATAGCGAGTACCATGCATAAAACACTTCCAACAAAAGTGCCCATAGCAGTCAATTAGCTTTAATTTTCCTAGAGCAGGTTCTAAATAGAAGAACATGATCTGATTGGTTTGGATGGACAGCAAGGACATTTTTTCTCACTATTTTTATTATGTTTGATAGCTGTCAGTGAAAGGAAAATTAATTGTTTACTTTATGAGGTTGTAAACTCATCCTGACCATCTCCACTATTAAGGGTTGACATTAGGAAGGGGATAGGGTTGAGCAAACCCGAAGTAGTGTTATAGAAGGTACCGTGGGCACTGCTTAGCTATGATTAGTGATGAGCGAGTACCGTAATATTTGTAATCACTATACTTGTTAGGCTGCTTTCACATTACGGATTTTTAATTTCCGATGCTGTCCGATAAAAATCGGACAGCATCGGAACGATTTGTGCCCCCATGCAGCCCTATGGGCATCAGACCCAATCGGATGTGCACTAAATGGCATCCGATTTGGTCCGATCCGATTCTGTCCGATTTTTTTATCGGTGCAAAAATCGGAGCATGCTCCGATATTTGCACCGAAAATAAAATCGGACAGGATCGGATCAGACCAAATCGGATGCCATTTAGTGCACATCCGATTTGGTCCGATCAATTTAACAAGGGGGCCCTATGGAGCAGGGTCCGAGGAGACATCTGATCTGTCCTCGGACCCGATTTTAGTGTACTGACCATGCTCAGTACACTAAAATAGCTCCTAAAAGGTGTCTTCAGGTGTCTTGCTGTCTGTGCTGACAGGACCTGCCATGATGTCACAATCACATGACTGCCAGTAACCAATAACCGGCAGTCATGTGATTGTCACGTCACACGAGGTCCTGGCAGCACAGAACAGCAAGACACCGGAGACGCGCGGGACCGTGCAGGAGTCGTGGACAGGTGAGAAAAGATTGGAGGAGAGGAGGAGGACACATTGGAGGACCAGGGGACCTGAGGACACATGGGAGGACCACATTGGAAGACCGGGGGACCGGAGGACACATGGGAGGACCACATTGGAGGACCAGGGGAGGACACATGAGGGGACCACATTGAAGGACCGGGGGACCACATTGGAGGACCAGGGGAGGACACATGGAAGGACCGGAGGACCACATTGGAGGACTGGGGGAGGACACATGGGAGGACTGGGGGACCACATTGGTGGACTGGGGGAGGACACATAGGAGAAAAGGAACCAGAGGGCTCAAGCAGAAATTTGGCTCCTCCCGGGTACCGGGACAACTGACTGCAGAGAGAAAGAGGGAGCCCTAGGGGCACGGACAGTGAGCGATCCACCAGTGCGCCCGATTCTGAAGTAAAGCAGAAGGGCAGGGAGAGCACCAGTGACCCTGCCCTGGAGGTGGTGAGGAGAATCTACGCTCCAAACACGGAACTGGAAGCCACAACATCTAGAGGAGCTGTGGCCAACTCCCGGTACTTCCGCTGACAAGGCAGCCGTACTAAGGTCAGGGGACACTGCCGGTCGCCCGACAAGACCCGCGGCTGCTGGATTGAGGCACTGTGTGCAGAGTCGCATCCAGGAATGAGGCGAGCAGGCAGCACTGAGAGAGAATGACCAGAGAAGGGGGGAACATGAAATAGGGGTACTGGAGAAGCCATCATGGTTGCTAAGGACTATCTGGACTGCAACTGAGCCTGAGCTGTAACCTGTGGTGCGAGCAGAGAAAGCTAAGTAAACCGGGATTGGAACTCAGAACTGTGTGTGAGACTGTTAATTTCCCGTATGAGGAGCAGTAGACTGATAAGCAGCGCAAGCCGCAGCCTGCATGTGAACTGCTCTGATCCTTCCCTGCAGCCACATCTGCCCCACTGGCTCTCCATCACCCAAAACCCTCCACACCGGATGCCCTGGGAACCTGCTCCACCTGTGGGGAGCGACACCATCATTGCTGCCATCCCATCATCTTCAGAGGTCCCCGACTGCAGTGGCAGCTATTAATAGCTATTAATAGCCGCGTACCACAAGTGGCTTCACGACTACCACCCCCAAAATCCCCTTTTCCATAACTCTTGATCCACTTTTTATTGACAGCTCCGGGGCCACGGACCGGGTCACGCCACAGTGACATCACGATCCTCCAGATGACATCGCCAAAGGGAGAGGCCCAGCTCCGAGTACCCCATGGCCCCCATGGGGAGTGTCAAACAGGAATAGGATGTATAGCATTAGTTTTATATTAATTGCTATCAAATAAATGTAAAAGAGATGACCTCGCACACTGCTGATCATCTACAATAATAAAGGTTTCCTCTCCAAAAAGAAAAATAATAATAATAAAAAAAATAATAATATTTAAAAAATAATAAAATAAAAAAATATTTGAAAAAAAATATATATAATGCTAGATGGATGTTTAAAGCACATTGTGACATTCCTGAACTTCACAGCTGCTGCCACATCTGGCACTGTTTCCTTAATTCACACCCTGCACGTGTTAAGGCACCTGCAAACACCAGGAAGCTTAAAAAAGTTATTTTAGCGCTCAAAAAAATTCAAAAGGTTGAAAGAAAAAGGTAGCTGTTGTTCGCAGCCAGAGGGTTTTCTGTGGAGTGTTTTGGTCCCAAATGATCAGGAAATGTTTTAGGGCCATTGTAAATTTCAAACTTTTTTCTAGAACAAAGCTGCGTTCGCCTATTTTTTTTAGTAAATTTGTTCGGGTTTCCAATTGGGAACTGAATAGTCAATGTTTGTGCCAAATTTGACATGGCAAACATATTCGGGGAAAGTTTGATCATCTCTGGTTATGACTAAGGGCTTATGGACCCAGAAATGACTACACATTTTATACAATATGTGAACTCTAAATTGCAACCTTACCTGGATATTCCATCCGAGTTGGAATTTTGAATTGACATGGAATAAAGATTTTTTTTTTAATAGTGCTGGATGATTTTTTGGATTTTTATTGGATTTCACTGGATGAGGTGAGCTGAATATTGTGCTTTTTTGTATTGTAGTTTTATGACATTACATAGTATGGACTCATGCCTCTAGATGGAAAAAGGATAGCAAGCAGAGTTCTTGATAATGGTGAGAGATTGAAACACAATGGTGTGTTAGATTATACAGTGAATGACCAGATAGATACATAGATCTGTATAACTAAACGTAATGTATCTTAATACACCCATGCAGCACAGATAAAATGTACGACATTGACAGGGTATGACGACCACTGATTGGAAGGGTTAAGAAATGATAGGAAATGTAGCATATGTGGTGAATGCAGCTCTGTGATCTTTTCTAAATGAAGCAGATGTTTTTTGAATGTAGTCTATGAGATACTGCTAATTGTTCTCTTTGCTTTCCCCTGATGTTCATCATGGGCCCGTCTCCTAGGATCATTATCCTTTGTCATTTGGAAAGGTTATGGGTTATGGGCAGCCGCTGGAATGTCATTTACTACTCATCTGTACCATTCAGACAGAGGGCACGTGTGCAGTGAAACAAAGCAGAGTCTTCTTTGTTTAGAACCTCATTGTTTTCTTTATTGAAAACTTACTGCTCCAGAACCCATTCTTAAATGTAACTTTTTCAGGTACCCAGCACCTGACATCGAAAAAATATGGTTCAGCTGGGATATACAAATTACTGGATGAGTAATTAGTCAGAATAAGCCTTACATACAGCCAAGTGTACAGCAGTCACTTTCTTGATACTGTGTATGGATGTGCTGTGGAATAGATAGGCATTTCATGTTTTCTGTTTGGCCACTTTCCACTTTATTGCAGACAGCTGCACTTGCAAACAGAGCTCACTATTGAGCTTTACAGGAGCTGCAGTAAATAGTAGATCTCAAAGGAAAAAGCATTGACATAGAATTTTGGGAATTCTCCATGTAGGTGAAAGCTCCAAAGAAAGAAAAAAATAGGCAGTATAACGTAGTTCAGTAATGCCCCAATGAAGTTTAAAGGGAACCTGTCAGGTCGTGGTAGCCCTCTAACCTACCTCTACCTGTCTCTGCACCTTCCTATCTAATCCCTAATCATTCCTCTATGGGCTAAAGGGGCCCTATAATGAGGGAGAAAAATAACTGCTATAGTTACAAACTGTCTCCAGTTGGAGACTGGAAAGGCGGGCTCCGGGCTCCATTCTCCCCTCTTTGAGCTGTCACCACACGCCTGTTACACATCTGGAGCAATCCGGTTACCGGATTGCGGCTTCAGCAGCACATTTTGCTTGCAAAATGTGTCTGAAGCAAATTGCGTTCACCGCATCCGGATCTGGATGCGGTGAACGCAATTTCAGGACCAAATGTGACCCTAGCCACACGTTTATGTACAAAAATGTGTCTGAAGGCACTTGCGGTTACCGAATCCAGATCTGGATGCGGTCACCACAATTACCTGTCAAAGTGTGACCCCAGCCTAAGTGCATGCGCGATGACGTCAGGCACTTCTCACTAGCGCATAGAAGGTAATGGGGGCACTGAGCGCAACCATGCGCTCCATGCAATTTTCCTTCCTAATGTGACCCTAGCCTAAGTTCACATGTTCAGTTTTTGGTCAGTTTTGCACATCAGTTTTTTAGGCTGGTTTCACACTGCAGTTTTTTCCCTGATCAGGTTCCATCCAGTTTGTGTGACAAAACAGGAGAGGAACTTGCAGAGAAAAACTATAATTGAAAGATTAACACCTGTTCTGAGTTTTGGAGACAACTCCTGGTTTTGGCACACAAACCAGATTAGAACCTGATCAGGGAAAAAACTGCAGTGTGGCTAGGGTCACATTTGGTCCTGAAATTGTGTTGACCAGTGAATGCAATTTGCTTCAGACACATTTTGCAAGCAAAATGTGTTGCTAAAGCCGCAATCCGGTACCCGGATTGCTCCTGATGTGTAATCCGGAGCAATCCGGTTACCGTACAGTTTGCTCATCCCTGCTGCTGCAGGGATGAGCAAACTGTTAACAGTGTACTAAAACCTTTAATATTACTACTAATTGTGCCCATCATGTCTCTAGGGGGTGCCCACCTCCCCTAAAGACATGCTACCTACTCAGGTGGGCATATAATGTTTTAATACTGCTTGTACAGTAAGTCGACTCCTGTCGGCTCTGTACAATTTTGTAAATGAAGCCACAGCTCCCCTGTGAGCTGCGCGCATACTATACGTAATGTACGTATAGTATGAGCGCTGTCTGAAGTCCTGAAGGCTTTTACAGTAGATATATGGCGCTGCGCAGTCCATAGATTTTCTGTAAATGAGTACAGGACCTCAGACAGCACACATACTCTAGGTACATTACGTATAGCAAAGTATAAGTAATAAAAGTTTTAAGTAATATTAAAGGTTTTATTACAGTGATAACACTTTGCTTATTCCGGTGACATCATGAGCAATGCGGTTACCGCATTGCGGGGCACAGAACCACTCCGAAAACTGCAGCCTGCATGTTTTTTCACGCAGGCTGCAGAGCCGGATGCGGTAACCGGATTGCTTGTAAAGCAATCTGGTTTTTATAATGGGCTCCTATGAGGAGCATTTCCTTCTCCGGTTTTGAGCTTTTTAAAAGCTCAAAACTGGATCAGGATTTGAAATTAGAACCGCATGTGTGACCCCAGCCTGTGAAACCAGTCTAAGGCTAGGGTCACATTTGGAGGCACAAACCACATTCATTACCGGATGTGGTATTACCGTGTGCCTTCACATTTGGCATCACATTGCAGATCTGGATCCAGTAATGGATCAAGATCTGCAATGAAAAAAAAAATTTGTGCCACAAAAAAACGGATCCAGTACCGCAAGGTACATTCATAGGCACATAGGCACCCATTATGAAAAAACAGATCCGGTTTTGCAACCGCTCAAAAAATGCAGCCTGCATGATTTTTACTGCAGGCTGCAAAACCGGATACGGTAACCGGATTGCAATAAATGCAATCCGGTTTTTCTTTTGCAGTCTATGGCTGCGGAACTGGATCCGGTTTTGACTATTCTTAATTAACGCATTAACACATGTCTTTCTTTTTAACGTTTGTGCACTTACCTCAACACCTAAACCTTAGGCCCTTTTCACATCTATGCGTCCCCTGCGCTTGCTTGGTCTCCCTGCCCTGCGCTAGCGCAAATGCAAGTGCAGATGCAGTTTGATGCAACTGCAAGCAAGTGCAGAGGCGCATGATTGCGCTTGGTGCCCCCATTACCTTCTATGCGCTAGTGAGAAGTGCCTGACATCATTGCGCATGCACTTAGGCTGGGGTCACACTTTGACAGGTAATTGTGGTGACCGCATCCAGATCTGGATTCGGTAACCGCAATTGCCTTCACACACATTTTGTGTGCATAATGTGTTCTGGCAACCGCAATGCGGTAACCGGATTGCTCCGGATGTGTAATCTGGAGCAATGCAGTTACCGTATACTTTGTTCATCCCTGCTGCCACAGGGATGAACAAAGTGTTAAATGTGTATTAAAACATTAAATATGAATATTAGCTGTGGCCAACATGTCTCTAGAGGGTGCCCACCCTTCCTAGAGACATGCTGTCCACTTCTGTCAGCAAGTTAGGGGTTAAATTACCCATTTACAGTATAGCCGTCTATTGTCGGCTTTGTACAAATTTGTGAATGAAGCCGAGGTTCCTCACATTAGAGCAGATACTGTACTTAATGTACGTATAGTATCAGCCGCTGTCCTGGGTCCTGATACCTTTATCATTAGGTGTAAGGGGGTGCGCACCCAATATGTGTGGTCCTGTAGGGATCACCCCAGTATGTGGGGTCCTGTAGGATCACCCTAGTCAGTAGAGTTCCTGGCAACTTGATCATTAGTTATTGGTAGTGTCCGCCTGCAGCACAGTGTCACAGCCTCTGGCCACACTCAGCAGCTTAGGGGTTACAGCCCGTGATCCGCCGTTCAGGGGACTCAGCACAAACATCCAGGTGGGAGGGAGATAACTCCGATCCAGCTGCATATGACAGCGGCAGTGCTCAGTGCTGCACCCGGGGAGGAGGACACCCTGTTGCAGCCTCGTAGACACTTGCCCTGGGCGGGCTGTCTCCTGCGCAGTGAGTATCTGCAGATTCCGATCATCCTCTCTGCTGCCTCATCTCCCCGCAGTCACCTGGAGAGACAGAGGGTCCTGAAGCAGCGGCACCACTAACAGCCGCCATCTTCTACTATATAATCATCTTACCCCTCGTTGCTGATTGGTCGCGCCCAGTCGCCCGCGACCAATCAGCGACGTGGGATTTCTGTTACAGAGACACAGACAGACCCGATAAGATGACTATATACAGTTGCGGCCAAAAGTATTGACACCCCTGCAAATCTGTCAGATAATACTCAGTTTCTTCCTGAAAATGTTTGCAATCACAAATTCTTTGGTATTATTATCTTCATTTAATTTGTCTTCAATGAAAAAACACAAAAGAGAATGAGGCAAAAAGCAAAACATTGATCATTTCACACAAAACTCCAAAAATGGGCCAGACAAAAGTATTGGCACCCTCAGCCTAATACTTGGTTGCACAACCTTTAGCCGAAATAATTGCGATCAACCGCTTCCGGTAACCATCAATGAGTCTCTTACAATGCTCTGCTGGAATTTTAGACCATTCTTCTTTGGCAAACTGCTCCAGGTCCCTGATATTTGAAGGGTGCCTTCTCCAAACTGCCATTTTTAGATCTCTCCACAGGTGTTCTATGGGATTCAGGTCTGGACTCATTGCTGGCCACCTTAGAAGTCTCCAGTGCTTCCTCTCAAACCATTTTCTAGTGCTTTTTGAAGTGTGTTTTGGGTGATTGTCTTGCTGAAAGACCCATGACCTCTGAGGGAGACCCAGCTTTCTCCCATGGGCCCTACATTATGCTGCAAAATTTGTTGCTAGTCTTCAGACTTCATAATGCCATGCACACGGTCAAGCAGTCCAGTGCCAAAGGCAGCAAAGCAACCCCAAAACATCAGGGAACCTCCACCATGTTTGACTGTAGGGACCGTGTCCTTTTCTTTGAATGCCTCTTTTTTTTTCCTGTAAACTCTATGTTGATTCCTTTGCCCAGAAAGCTCTACTTTTGCCTCATCTGACCAGAGAACATTCTTCCAAAGCGTTTTAGGCTTTCTCAGGTAAGTTTTGGCAAACTCCAGCCTGTCTTTTTTATGTCTCGGGGTAAGAAGTGGGGTCTTCCTGGGTATCCTACCATACAATCCCTTTTCATTCAGACGCCGACGGATAGTACGGGTTGACACTGTTGTACCCTCAGACTACAGGGCAGCTTGAACTTGTTTGGATGTTAGTCGAGGTTCTTTATCCACCATCTGCATAATCTTGCATTGAAATCTCTCATCAATTTTTCTTTTCCGTCCACTTCTAGGGAGGTTAGCCACAGTGTCATGGGCTTGAAACTTCTTGATGACACTGCGCAAGGTAGACACAGGAACATTCAGGTCTTTGGAGATGGACTTGTAGCCTTGACAGTGCACATGCTTCCTCACAATTTGGTTTCTCAAGTCCTCAGACAGTTCTTTGGTCTTCTTTCTTTTCTCCATGCTCAATGTGGTACACACAAGGACACAGGACAGAGGTTGAGTCAACTTTAATCCATGTCAACTGGCTGCAAGTGTGATTTAGTTATTGCCAACACATGTTAGGTGCCACAGGTAAGTTACAGGTGCTGTTAATTACACAAATTAGAGAAGCATCACATGATTTTTCTAACAGTGGCAATACTTTTGTCCACCCCCTTTTTTATGTTTGGTGTGGAATTATATCCAATTTGGCTTTAGGACAATTCTTTTTGTTGTTTTTTCATTGAAGACAAATTAAATGAAGATAATAATACCAATTGCCACGCCATCGGGCAATAAAAAAAGTTCACACCACTCTTACCTTGGTGCTGCTTTTTCTTTTTTTGCTATTATCTAAGGACATTGGGGTGTCTGGAGAAGCGTGCACTGCTTTAAGGTATTTTGTGCTGTTCCTATTTTTACATATATATATATATATATATATATATATATATATATATATATATATATATACTAGATGGCGGCCCGATTGTAAAGAATCGGGTAGTCTAGAATCCATATATAGTTTATTTACTAATAGTTACGGGAGTGCGGTGAAATGAATTGTGTGTATACAGGCGGCTCTGTGGGTAGCAGAGTATACAGGCGGCTCTGTGGGTAGCAGAGTATACGGTGGCTCAGTGGTTAGCACTGCGCGGTGGCTCAGTGGTTAGCACTGCGCGGTGGCTCAGTGGTTAGTACTGCGCGGTGGCTCAGTGGTTAGCACTGCGCGGTGGCTCAGTGGTTAGCAGTGAGCGCGATGAAAGTGGTCAGCGTGGTCAGCGCAGTGGCGTGGGCAGAGTGGTCAGCGCAGTGGCGTGGGCAGAGTGGTCAGCGCAGTGCCGTGGGCAGAGTGGTCAGTGCAACGCCGTGGGCAGAGTGGTCAGCACAGCACCGTGGGCAGAGTGGTCAGCGCAGTGCCATGGGCAGAGTGGTCAGCGCAGCCCCGTGGGCAGAGTGGTCAGCACAGCACCGTGGGCAGAGTGGTCAGCGCAGCGCTGTGGGCAGAGTGTTGAGCGCAGCGTCATGGGCAGAGAGGTCAGCGCCGTGGGCGGAGTGATGAGTGCAGTGCCGTGAGCAGAGTGATCAGTGCAGCGCCGTGGGCAGAGTGGTGAGCGCAGCGCCGTGGGCAGAGTGGTCAGCGCCATGGGCAGAGTGGTGAGTGCAGTGCCGTGAGCAGAGTGGTCAGCGCAGCACTGTGGGCAGAGTGGTCAGCGCAGCGCCGTGGGCAGAGTGGTGAGTGCAGAGCCGTGGGCAGAGTGGTGAGCGCAGCACCGTGGGCAGAGTGGTGAGCGCAGCACCGTGGGCAGAGTGGTCAGCGCAGCACCGTGGGCAGAGTGGTCAGCGCAGCGCCGTGGGCAGAGTGGTCAGCGCAGCGCCGTGGGCAGAGTGGTCAGCACAGCGCCGTGGACAAAGTGATCAATGGAGAGTGAGGGCGGCACAGCAGCGTTGTGAGGTAACTATCCTGGGACTCAAAAAAGAGAATTTTGTTTACGTACCGTAAATTCTTTTTTCTTTAATCATCAATGGGAGACCCAGACAATGGGGTTTAGGGCACTGCCCTCCGGAGGTCACACTAGGTACTACAAGTTTGTAGACACCGCCCCCTCCGCTTATAAACCCCTACCGCAGGGAACATCCTCAGTTTGGTCCATAAGCTGCGAGGAGACAAATAAACCACACCCGAAACATCGGAAAGAAACCGTGCACAGACGGTCCAACAACCCGGCAGAAACACTGTCCCAACAGGGAACAGATCAAAATGCAAAACATGCAACGGAACAAATGGGTGGGTGCTGGGTCTCCCATTGATGATTAAAGAAAAAAGAATTTACGGTACGTAAACAAAATTCTCTTTTTTCTGGTCATCATAATGGGAGACCCAGACAATGGGGATGTCCTAAAGCAATACCCCAGGGCGGGAAGAGTTCCTCAAAGACGGATAACACATGGTCCCCCTCAAAGGTGGGCAACCGCCGCCTGGAGGACCCGCCTGCCCAAACTTGCCTCTGCGGAGGCATGGGCATGCACCATATAGTGCTTAGAAAAAGTATGCAGGCTGGACCAAGTGGCCGCCTGACACACCTGTAGAGCCGAAGCTCGATGTCGCAAAGCCCAGGAGGCACCGACAGCTCTGGTAGAGTGAGCCTTCAATCCCACCGGGAGAGGCAAACCAGAAGACCGGTAGGCCTCCTGAATGGGAGCCTTGATCCATCTGGCCAAGGTTGACTTCGATGCCGCGGACCCCTTACAGCGACCTGTCGTAAGGACAAATAATGAATCCGAACTCCTGAAGGAGGCAGTCCTGGACACATAAATGCGTACAGCCCTCACGAGATCCAGAGTATGGAGATCGCGCTCGACCTGATGAACGGGAGCGGGGCAAAATGATGGGAGAACAATCTCCTGGTTCAGGTGAAAAGTGGAAACCACCTTTGGCAAGAATTCTGGCCGCGGGCGTAAGACCACCTTGTCTTGGTGAACCACCAGAAAGGGCGACTTGCACGATAGTGCAGCCAATTCTGAGACCCGTCTCAGAGACGTAATTGCCACCAGAAAGACCACCTTCTGGGACAGACGAGACAGAGAAATGTCTCTCAGCGGCTCAAAAGGTGGTTTCTGCAGTGCCGCCAGGACCATGTTAAGGTCCCAAGGGTCCAGTGGTCGCCTATAGGGCGGAACCACCCGAGACACCCCCTGCAGAAACTGACGGACCTTGGGAAGGAGCGCCAAGCGCTTGTCAAACAGCACTGAAAGAGCTGACACTTGACCCTTCAAGGAACCTAGGGACAACCCCATTTCCAACCCCGACTGAAGGAAAGCCAACAATGTCGGAATGGACAAGGGCCACGGGGAGCGACCACTCGAGGCACACCAGGCGAAGAAAATCTTCCACGTTCTGTGGTACATCTTCCTGGAAACAGGCTTCCTAGCCCGAGTCATAGTGGCTACAACCGTAGGAGAGAAGCCCCTGGACGTCAGCAGCCAGGCCTCAAGATCCATGCAGTCAATCTGAGGGCCCTGGAATTGAGGTGGAAGAATGGGCCTTGCGCGAGTAGATCTGCGCGTTCTGGAAGAGCCCACCGGAGTCCGCCTGACAGTCGCCACAGGTCCGGATACCAGGACCTCCTGGGCCAATCTGGAGCCACTAGAATGGCTACCCTGCACTCCAGTCTGATCTTCCACAGGACCCTGGGAATCAGAGCTAGAGGTGGGAACACATATGGAAGATGGAAGGTGGACCAATCCAGTATCAGGGCGTCTGCCCCCAGAGACTGAGGATCCCAAGATCTCGCCATGTATTGCGGCACCTGATGATTCAGCCGCGAGGCCATCAGATCCACGTCCGGAGTGCCCCATTTGCTGCAGATGTCCTGAAAGACTTCTGGATGAAGGGACCATTCTCCGGCGTCCATCCCCTGCCGGCTCAGGTAGTCGGCCTCCCAGTTTTCGACCCCTGGGATGTAAACTGCGGAGATCAGGCAGTTGTTGTCCTCCACCCAGGATAGAATGCGGTGGACTTCGGCGAGGGTCTGAGCACTTTTGGTCCCTCCCTGATGACTTATATAGGCGACGGCCGTCGCGTTGTCGGACTGAACCCGAATGGGCTGTCCTGACAGGAACTTCTGAAACGCCAGGAGCGCCAGATAGACCGCCCTGATCTCCAGCACGTTGATCTGCAACGCCGACTCCGACCGAGTCCAGTGGCCTTGAGCCCTGTGGTGTAAGAACACCGCACCCCAGCCCGTCAGACTGGCGTCGGTGGTCACCACTAACCATGACGGTTTGAGGAAGGACCGGCCTCGTGACAAATGGTGTGGCTGGAGCCACCACTGCAGGGAATCCCTGGTCGGTTGGGAGATTGTCACCAGCCGATTCAGAGAGATCGTCCTCTTGTCCCATCTGCGAAGAATCTCCAGCTGGAGAGGACGGAGGCGAAACTGTGCAAAAGGTACTGCCTCTATTGCAGCTACCATGCGCCCCACCAGCTTCATCAAGATCTGTAGAGATGATTGTGGTGATAGGAGGACTGCTTGCACTCCTGATTGGATCGCCATCTGTTTGACTTGTGGCAGAGACACTAGGGCCGAGTCCGTGTGGAAGTCCATGCCCAGATATGTCAGGGACTGGGTCGGAACCAGGGTCGACTTCTGGATATTGATAAGCCACCCGAACTGTTCCAGGGACTTCATGGTTACCTCCATGCTTTGCCGACTAAGGTGTTCTGATGGCGCCCTGACCAGTAGGTCGTCCAGATAGGGTATTACGGCGTGCCCCTGCACGTGCAGGAGAGCCATCATGGAGGCCATCACTTTTGTGAACACCCGCGGTGCCGAGGCCAACCCGAACGGCAGCGCCACAAATTGGAAGTGTTCTTCCCCCACTGCAAATCTCAACCAGCGCTGATGAGCCAGTGCAATGGGCACGTGAAGATAAGCGTCCCGAATATCTATGGACGCTAGGAAGTCCCCCTGTGATACAGCTGCGATCACGGATCGCAGTGATTCAATACGGAACTTCCGAACCAACACGTGACGGTTTGAACAATTTTAGGTCCAGAACCGGGCGGAAGGATCCGTCCTTCTTTGGGACAATGAAGAGGTTGGAGTAAAAACCCCAAAACCTCTCCCCGGAAGGCACCGGGACCACCACTCCGTCCCTGCGGAGACCCTCCAACACCAGGTGAAAAGCCTGAGCCTTTTCTGGGGATGGGACCGACCGATGGAATCGGGATATCGGCTTTGACGTCAGCTCTATCCTGTAACCTCACGAGACCACGTCTCGAACCCACTGATCTTGAACGTGAAGTAGCCACCTGTCCTGAAAACGAGACAGGCGACCCCCCACCTGTGGGGAGGCAGGAAGGGAGAGCGAGTCATGTAGAGGCGGGTTTGGGGGTGGCAGCCGCTGCCCCCACCGGCTTCTTTGGACGACTCTTAGAGCGCCACTGAGAAACGGGCTTGCCCCCTCGGTCCGTGCGAGCGGACGGTGCTGATGACTGCGAGCTGGAACGAAAGGACCACTGCTTTGGGTTCCTCTTAACGGTATACCGTGGCTTAGGTTTATTCTGCAGGATCTTAGACTCAGCAGAATCCTTTATCAGCTTGTCCAGTTCGGTACCAAAAAGCCTGTCACCAGAGAACGGAAGATTCTGCAAAATCTTCTTAGATGTGGCATCTGAGTCCCAAAGACGCAGCCACAACAACCTGCGGATCGCAATAGCATTGGCCGAAGCCACAGCTGAGCGAGTGGCAGTTTCCAAAGTCGCCGTCCTGGCGTAGTCCGCATAGGCCCTTGCCCTTTCGGTGAGCGCTAGGACCTCTGGACTGGACCTTGCCAGGTCAGTGATACCATCCAAGCAAGTAGTAATCGCTTGTAAGGTCCAGACCGTGGCAAAATTAGGGGCAAATGAAGACCCCACAGCCTCATAGGAAGACTTGGCGAGTTGCTCGACCTGTCTATCAGTCGCATCCTTCAGCGAGGAGCTATCAGAGGCAGAGAAAAGGGAGCGTGCAGCAATCCTGGTCATGGAAGCGTCCACCTTCGGGGACTGCGACCACTCCTGTAGCACCTCCTGGGGAAAGGGAAAGTGATTGTCCTTGGGTTTGCGGACATAACGCCGCCCAGGATGTAACCTGGGGGCTCTAACCACCCTTCCAAAGTTAGTGTGGTCCATGAAGGAGCCACTTGGTCTAGCCTCCGGCCGCAGCCATTGATAGACCTCCTTCGGGTGTACAGTCACCTCCTCAGGGGGTGTCACGAGACGTAAGGTCTCGTTAATAGAGGATACCAAGTCCTCCACCCCGTCTGGTGGTTCAGACACCGACACAGACCCGAAAGTTGAACCCCCATCATCCTCCTCACCATCAGAGGAACGCTCCTCCTCAGAGACAGCCTGGAGCTCGGGTGAATCCTCACGACGAGCCCGCTTAAGGGGTCTCACAGCAGAAGAGGGAGACACCCGGGGTAACTGGAAGGAGCAGCTGGGTTTTCCAGCCTCCTATTGAGTGCCTCCAGGGATTGCGACATGGAGGACAGCTGGGACAACAGAGATTCATTGATCTTATTCTGAGTTTCCCAGGGCCCTGGGATCACTTGCACCTCAGGGTACAGCACCGGAGCTGCCGTCTCAGCCGTGTCAGTCCGGGCCTCTGGGCGTCCGCAATTATTGCAGGACCCCTCCACCAGAGTCCCATTGCATGTAGCACAGGTAATGGTGGCATCTGCCGCCTTAGCAGCACGCTTCCTAACTGAGGACATCGCCACAGTAGGGGAAAATAAGCCAAATTGTACAGACAAAACCGGGATCCCGGTGGCTTACCGACCGCAGCGAAGCGGTAGGAGGAAGCGGTGTGTGTGTGTGACCTCCGCGAGAGTTTCCTGTCTCCCCTGGAGTGCAGACGCACGCTGCATACAATTCCCAGCCGGGAAGTGAGGGGTAAAGATGGCCGCCGACAGTGAAAACGTGGGCGGCGCCGAAAACACGCGGGAAGCACACACACACGCCCATCGATGACGTCACCGCACGGGCTGCTTCCTATCCTCCAAGCAGCCTCAGTATTAAGGCGCCAGAGCCCGCAGCGCGGGAAGCAATGTAAAATACATCACACAGACTGCATGCACCAACACACATCCGCAGTCCATAGCCTCAGCCCCTGCAACACACAGGGCGGTCAGCCAGGGTGACCCCAGCACAGGGTACACCTCCAGATCCGCGGACTCGAGAGTAACGCGCGGCCTGAGTGTCCTGACACATAAAGTGATAGACACTACCCCCAGGCACACAGGAGACACAGAGTGCCTCAGTGCCGGTCCGGTCTGTAAGCACCATTTAGGGAGGCCTCGGACGGGGGTTCAGCACCAGTCCGGAGTGTAAGCACCATTTAGGGAGGCCTCGGACTGGGCTGGCTCCAGTCCGGTCTGTAAGCACCATTTAGGGAGGCCTCGGACGGAGCGGAGCTGTGCAAGGCTCCCATCTCCCACTCTCCAGAGCCCCCCAGAGAGGGATGGAAAGGAGCGCAACAGCGTACCGGGAGAACACAAAGTGTCCAGGCTCTAGGCCCTCCGGTACCTCCACCAGCGTGTTCCACAAGGGTGAGCGGGGAGGCTGTCGCAGGTCCCGACCGGAACCATTTTACCTTGTCTTCAGACGCCATCACGTAAGTTGTGAGAATGCAGTGAAGTGCAAGCAAAGCGTGATCCTCCGAGCACACTAAGTTTAAAACTGAGGATGTTCCCTGCGGTAGGGGTTTATAAGCGGAGGGGGCGGTGTCTACAAACTTGTAGTACCTAGTGTGACCTCCGGAGGGCAGTGCCCTAAACCCCATTGTCTGGGTCTCCCATTATGATGACCAGAAAATGACAGCCGGGAAGTGTCGCGATACTTCGTGGCCGCCATCTTGCATGTCGCCGCTGTGCACAGCGCAAAACCAAGATGGCAGCCAGGAACTCTCGCGAGATTTTCTGGCCAGCCGGGAACACTCGCGAGAATTTCTGGCCGCCATCTTGGTTTTGCTATTTAGGGGCGCGGCGACATCGAGCAGCAGCAGACGGAGGATGGACGAAGAAAGAAGACGGAGGCGGGTGCGGGTGCGATGGAGTGGTAAGTATAATAGCAGAGGGGCAGAGCTCGACATGCAATGGGGTGGAGGGGCAAAGGACCAGTGTCGAATTGGTAGTGGGGCATTGAAAGTCCCCACTACCAAGTAAGCGGCGGCCACATTAGTTAGGGACAATCATCCCCTAAGCCAGCTTCAGTCGGATGTGACGTCATAAACGTTACATAGTGACGGAAGCTGGCTTAGGGGAATTATTATATAGGATATATATATTGTAAGGTTGAGTGTATAGGCCTAGTTCACATCTAAGGCCAGGGTCACACATACCATCAGTTTTTGCCTTAAATCTGTTTTTGGGAACATTTTGGATATTTTTTTTCGAAGTCCAAAAACACATATGCGTTAACGCATGTGTGTGCGTTTTTCAAAAAACGCATGCGTTTTTGTGCAGTATCCCAAAAACGCTGCTAGCATTTGGGTGCTAAGGGCTTAAAAAACGGATTTGCATGTGTGACCCTGGCCTAAGGCTGGCTTGCATTTGACTGCATTTGCGTTTCTATGCGTTTTGACTGCTAAAAACACATCAAAACGCATGCATTTTTTCCCACATTGAATTCAATGGAAAATGCATTAAAAACGCATGCAAAAACGCAAAATGCATTAGTTTTTGCAAACGCAGCCAAAAACGCGGACTGCTGCATCTAGGGCTGCGTTTGCAAAAACGCATGCGTTTTGCGTTTTTGAAAACGCACATACGTTTTTGCATGCATTTTTAATGCATTTTCCATTGAATTCAATGGGGGCAAAATGTATGGGTTTTGATGCGGTTTTAGCAGTAAAAACAATAGAAATGCAAATGAAGCAAAACGCAGCCTAGGCTTAGATGTGAAAGGGGTCTTTGTGTTTGTGTGTATATATGTATGTTCACTAAAGAAATCCGCACTGTCGCATTTACAATCACAATCACAAAATGTTGCACAGCCCCCTCATTTTACTCAGGGAATGTCATAGACTATGTTTTGAGGGGAAATTTTAACCCCTGTGCTTCACAGTCCTACCAAAAAAAAACCCTTATGTACTGTTTGTATGTGTGAGGATACTTCCTCGTCTGTTTTGCAGTTATTATTATTATATTTGTTTATATAGCGCCATTAGATTCCATGTCGCTTTACATGTGGAAATTGTAGACGAGGAAAAGTACAATATATATGGACAATCAGGTCGTACCGATACAGGAGGGGAGAGTTAGCCTAGATATTTATCAGGTGGCCTATAGCAACGAATCACAGCTCAACTTCTGATTGGTTACTATAGGCAACGACGGACATTCATAGTATAATACAGCTTATGCATGTCTGTGAAACATTCATGGAAACTTGCCAAATGTAAGGACTTCTAGAAAATGGCGCACACTGGGATATGACTCTCAGTGAAGCAGCAGCCACACAAACCCCAAAGTCACGAAGACACCTTTTTGCTCTGCTTCTAACAACCTGCCGCGCACAACCACTGTATATAGCATGAGGCCACACACAGCCCCCAGTATAGAGCAGGAGACCACACACAGCCACCAGTATACAACAGAAGGCTGCACACCGCCCCCAGTATTCAGAAAGGAGGCTGCACAAATGCAATGGCTGGAGGAAGCTGGACTCCAAGACAGCACAGGCACTAATCATAATGGCAAAAGAGCAAGCGTATAGTACCAGATCCATAGATGTAGAGATCTACCACACAAGTCATGGCTCAAGGTGCTGACTCTGTAAAGAAACCTTGGAAATGGTCCAACACATAGTGGTAGGAGGCAAAATGCAAGCAGCAACAGTGTACACCGAACGCCACAACCAAGTAGTGGGAATCTAAAATATAAAGCTGAATGTGTGTATGTGTGTGTGTCCTGGATTGGCATCTACACCGTCGCAACTACAGCCACAAAATTGTTTTTGCACAGTCACGCGTCTGGATCTCGAGAGCGTCATAGGCTATGTTGTGAGGTGAAGTTTTAAACCCGCGCGTTCCAATTCACCATAAAATTTTGGCCCTATCTACATAATGGAGAGAAAGTGACAGTTACCAGTTGACAGTTGTGAATGAGAGGGGCTTAATGACAGCACCAAAGACTAACACCATATACCAGCATATAGTCACTAAGGTGGGGCCCTGACATGGAATACTCACACCACGCATGGGGACATGTATACACCCCACATGCACACAAAGAGTAACAGCTAAGGTGGAGCCCCAACATTGGATACTCACCACGCACCCGAACACAAACACACGCACCACAAAGAGACACACACAACACAGGGACACACACCACACAGACATCCCCCCCCCACAGGGACACACACACATACGCACCCTATAGGGACACATGCACTCACCCCACAGGGACACACACACCACAGGGACATATACACATACACACCCCACAGAGACACAGACACACCCCACAGGAACACACAGACCCCATAGGGATGGACACACACCACAGAGACACCCCTCCCACCACAAGGACACACACCACAGGGACACCCCTGTGCAGGATGGAGCCGGCGGGGCAGGATGGTGGCGAGCGGGGCAGGATGGTGGTGGAGGGGTAAGATGGAGCCGGCGGGGCAGGATGGTGGTGGGGGCAGGATGGAGCCGGCGGGGCAGGATGGAGTCGGCGGGGCAGGATGGTGGTGGGGGGACAGGATAGAGCCGGCAGGGCAGGATGGTGGCAGGAGGGCAGGATGGAGCCGGAGGGGCAGGATGGAGCCGGAGGAGCATGATGGAGCCAGAGGAGCAGGATGGGGGGGGGAAGGATGGTGGCGAGTGGAGAAGGATGGTGGCGGGGGGGCAGGATGGAGCGAACAGGGCAGGATGGAGCGAGCGGGGCAAGATGGAGCGAGCGGGGCAGAATGGAGCTGGTGGGGCAGGATGGTGGTGGGGGGATCAGGATGGTGGTGGGGGGGCAGGATGGAGCCGGCGGGCAAGGATGGTGGCGAGGGGGGGGGCAGAATGGAGCCGGCGGGGCAGGATAGAGCCGGCGGGGCAGGATGGTAGTGGGGGTGCAGGATGGAGCCGGCGGGGCAGGATAGATGTGGGGGGGGGCAGGATGGAGCCGGCGGGGCAGGATGGATGTGGGGGGGGCAGGATGGAGCCGGCGGGGCAGGATGGAGCTGGTGGGGGGGATCAGGATGGTTGTGGGGGGCTGGATGGATACGAGGGGCAGGATGGAGGCGCTCCTCCTGCCCCCCTCTGCTGCTCTTGCCCCTCCTTTGCTCCCCTCCTCCCTCTGCCCCTCCACTCCCTGCGGCCTCCCCTGGCCTCCCCCCCGCTTCTCTACGGTGATAATAAAAAAAAAAACCTCAGTGAGGATACTTACCCTCCGCTGGCTCGCTTCACCTCTCTGTCTTCTAGCCCCCAGGACAGCTGATCGGTTTCTCAGGCAACGACAGGTCCTCAAGCCCTATTGAAGCTAGAAGACAGAGCGAGCTGGCGGAGGGTGAGTATCCTCACTGAGGGGTTTTTTTTAAATTATTATCACCGTGGAGGAGCGGGGGGGGGGGGCCAGGGGGAGCGGAGGGGCAGAGGGAGGGGGGGCCGCGGGGAACGGCAGGAGCAGCGGAGGGGGCAGGAGGAGCGGAGGTGGGCAAGAGGAGCGGGGGTGCCGCGGGGGGACGCAGGGAGCGCGGGCAGGAGGAGCGGGGGGCTTTGAGGAGAGACCGTGTATCCCACTGTAGCTGGGCTGCAAATTGGCGCAAAATTCGAACTTTGAATTCTCGCGCCCATTTGCATAGTCTGCGCTCATGAGCGGCCTCTGTCTGGCGCACGATTTCGGCGACAGACACACTCAAAAAACCCTTAGACAATTATATAATAGAAACTTTGAACAATGGTTACCCTTTAAACAACACAATATAACTCCAAGTCAATCACCCTTCAGTGAAATTTACCCATCCACCTATGAAGCAATACTGATTGTGAAGCAATTTCTCCTGCTGTGCAAATGGAAGCGACAACAGGTAGAAATTATAGGAAATTAACAAAATATTAGAATATGAGAGTCCTCAGTGCTTGATACCTTTTAATGGCTAGCTTCAAAGATGGTAAGAAAAAACAAAGAAAGCTTTCTAGACACTAAGGTCTCTTCATCAGACTGGCAATAACACAAATTCTGAATGTACACACATATAAACACTCAAATAGGAGGCTGGATATGCAGTAAATAAGTTAGGTGTGGTGAAGCATTACATATAATGGTCAGAGATGGGAGGTAGGAGTATCTGTAGCAGTATCTTCCATAGGTAAGAAGCAGACAGTTTCATGTCCCTTGATTAACTGTTGGTCCAAGATTTGAAAAGAGTGCTATGTTATGGGAGGGGGTAGCGTAATAGCATCTGGGCAATAAATACCAGAGTTCAGCTTTTGACTAGTTTTCCAAGATTGGAAAATTTCCTTAATTAATGTAACAAGACATAAATCCATGCGGGATATTCATTCCCGCTCTGAATCTGTTAAAGGTCAACATTAGTATATATTCCCAGACTTTTCTGATTCTTTGAGATTTGAAGTTACCTTTCAAAACTAGTATTTTCATGTCCATTTTGGTGTGTTTAGAGCTGCAAAATTGTTCAGGTACAGGCAAATCTGTACTTCTTTTATTGTGTGGAGAAGAGAGTTCATCCTAGTTCTGAATTGTTGCCCTGTCTCACCTATATATAAATTCCCACTGACACAATTGGTACATATAATTAAATACACCACATTGCTTGTGGTGCAGCTGAAGGTACTTGGGATCTTGTAGTCCTGATCTGTCCCAGGAATCTTTATCTTGTCTGTTGTCATTATAGATGGACAGGTTTTGCACCTGTTCTGGTTTCAGGGAAATGCTCCTGTTACTGCTGGAGGGTACAGGGAGCTTCTGACAATTATGCTTTTTAGATTCGGGGGCTGCCTTAAACACAAAAGCGGGGGGTATAGATTTTAGTTGGGCATCTTTTTTATTAGTGGTTGTAGTTTCCGTGCAGCTCCTCTTAACACCTCCAGATTTGGATTGTAGGTCACTACGAGAGGGACATGGTTGTTTTCTAGTCTAGTTTTGTAATGTAGGAGATGATTCCTTCATATTCTGGTGGCTCTTGTAATTCGTTTTTCAATTGTTCTTGGATGGTAGCCCTGATTCAGAAAGGTTTTTCTGAGGCCCTCAAGATGATTGTCTCTATCTGTAGGGTTGGAACATATCCGATTGTATCTAATGGCGTGACTGTACATAACAGAGTTTTTGTTTCGGATGAAAGCTGTCCCATTGAAGATATGTTGCGTCCAAACTGAATTGGTCAATTGGCTTTCGGTACAGGGATGTCTCTATTTCATTGTTCAGTAGCTTGATGATGGTGTCCAGAAAGCTGATTTCAGTGCAGGAGTAGTTGAGTGTTAAATTGATCGTGGTATTACACTGACTAAAGTGTTCATGGAACGTCTTCAGCTGTTGCTCAGACCCTGCCCAGATGATTAAAATATCAACGATATAACGGTAATAGGCCAGAGGCCTGATAGGACAGGAGGATAAAAAGTCACTTTCAAGCCTGTCCATGAAAAGATCTGCATATTGTGGTGCCATTTTGCTTCTCATTGCTGTGCCAGTCTCCTGTAAATATATGCTGTCGTCAAATGTACAGAAATTGTGGGTGAAGATAAATTTTGTAAGCTTCACAACAGAATCAGCATTAATCCCTTTGTTTTCCAAGAAGACTTTGCAGGCATGTAATCCATCCTGGTGTGGGATATTGGAGTACAGACCTTCCACATCCATGGTGGAGAAGATGGTTACTTCTAGTAGAGGACCTATTGCTGATAGTTTATTCGATAGGTCAGTTGTGTCCTGAATGTAGCTGGGTGTCTCTTTTACCAGGGGTTTGGAAACATCTCTACCCATCCAGAAATTTGCTCGGTGAGGGTGCCCACACATGAAATGATTGGTCTCCCTGGATTTCCTGGTTTGTGAATTTTGGGAAGCATGTAAAATGTGCCTGTTCTTGGATTTTCTGGTATCTGGTCAGCAGCTCTTAAGAATATGTCAGGTAGTCAAGAGACCAGCTTGTTTAATTCCTTGTGATAGTCCTGTGTGGGGTCAGACTCCAATTTCTTGTAGTAACGTGTGTCCGTCAGTTGTCTGTTTGCTTCCTTCAGGTAATTTGATTTGTTCATCATGACTATTGCACCACTCTTGTCTGCAGGTTTAATGATGATTTCTTTGCTTGTTTTCAAAGACTGTATGGCTCTTTGCTCCTGTGCCTCAGTGTCTGATACCATTTAATGGCTAAATGAACCACAGATCATTTCTCTGTTCTCATCCTTTTTGGCTGTTGTTTAGTCATTTTTTTATTTGGTCATTGCTCTCAACCCTAGAGGTAGGATGAGGTGGTGTCTGCAACCCAAGATGTTGCTCAGGTAGTGCAGCTCATCCAGGATGGCACATCAATGCGAGCTGTAGATGGGTAGCTGTGTCTGTCATCACATTGTCCATTCAAGGAACAGATACCAGGATACAGGCCATTTCAGGCTATTACAGGAGATGTGGAGGAGGCCATAGGAGGACAAAAACCCAGCAGCAGGACCGCTACCGCCTTCTTTGTAGGACAACAGCAATCCCTTCAAGAATTGTAACGCATTACATCCCACTGAAGTGAAACAGATTATTTTTAATCCCAGGGAATGTAGCTTGGACATGAGAGAGCCTCTTATCTATCAGGACTGGTTTGTCTAGTTGAGTCAAAAGATTGACAGCACCTTATTCATTTTGCAACTATAGTAGTCTATTGCTACCAGATTATGGCCTTGCAAACCTTCTCCCACTTGCTGACATCCCCTTGCCTTTTCATAGTAGTAGATCCAGCATGATATCATCCCTGAGGCATGACATACACATGATATCGTGTCAACCTACTAATCAGAAGACATGCTGAAGATGCCAGTAGGCATAAAAAAGTTTGAAATGCTCTGGTCAGGTGATAACTGTTGCACTAGTGGAATCAGTAACATGGAATGTGGATCCACTAGACCACAGAGACCTATGTGGTAGCTGAACCCAAAGAACCAGCTGAACTAATCCTTTAGAGAAATGCAAGATTTTTATATAAGATAATGGGAGAACCCACAAGAGATGAAACCCTGGGCCAAGGCATGGAATTCCTCCGAGGAAGAAATGGCAGCAAACCCTTTACAAGGGTTGACCCAGCACAGCCTCAGAGGCTCTGAGTGCAGTGACTTCAAGACCAAAGGGGCAATCCAAGGGGTACAGATTCTATGAGGAGGAACAAGTGGTCCAGGGAACAAATGGGACAAACCAGCGAGGAACCAGGACAGCCAGGAGAATCCAGAAAAGGTACTAGGCTGTGTCACAGAGGCGTCCAGAGGGTACCGACTGAGCCCGGAGGAATGAAGACAATAATGGCGAAATTTCAGACAGCCTTAAGACCAGGACCAGCACTAAAAGGAAACACCAGGCATTAATAGCAAGCAATGGTAGGGCAATAGTGAGAAAGCGCTGATCCAAGGCTCTGAGCACAGCAACATTTGAATCACAGTAGAAGGTTGCACAGGCACCTCTGTAAGGAAATGAGGTCCTTAAATAGACAAAAAATGTTTAGCGATTTGGCTGAGAGGTGATTTCTGAAAAAAGATGTGCTGGCCCTGTAGCCTCCCTGGCGGTCTGTTTAGTTCTGGAAATTGTTGCTAAAAGCGGGCTACCCGCGTTCGCGGTAGATGCGGTTAAAAAACCGCATCTGCCGCACTTGCCGCATAGCTGCCGCACTTGTGCCGCACTTGCGGCGTGGTTGCGGCGCGGTTGCGGTAATCTGCATAGGAACCAACCACCTCTGATGACCCTCATACATTGTTAATATGTGCCCCTGCACCCTAGTAAACCATTAGCAGCACTGTTGTTGTGTGCTAAGTGGCTGCAGTAGAAGTGCGATAATGATTTTAGACACTTACATGCCTGGTACTTGAGGCCGTCTCCCTGTGTGTGCTGGGACTTGTTGTGCTGTGCTCATCATGTCTGCTCGCCCCCTCCCTTATGCACGCCCCCTCTCAGCCTGCTATAGTGCTGTGAGGCTGATTGCGTCATAAAGGGGCGGGGCTACCGTGATGCCGCGATTTAGCCCCGCCCCTTTATGACGCAATCAGCCTCACATCACTATAGCAGGCTGAGAGGGGGCGTGCATAAGGGAGGGGGAGAGCAGACATGATGAGCACCGCCCACACGTCCCATCACACACAGGGAGACGGCCTCAAGTACCAGGCATGTAAGTGTCTAAAATCATTATCGCACTTCTACTGCAGCCACTTTGCACACAACAACAGTGCTGCTAATGGTTTACTAGGCTGCAGGGGCACATATTAACAATGTATGAGGGTCATCAGAGGTGGTTGGTTCCTATGCAGATTACCGCAACCGCGCCGCAACCGCGCCGCAAGTGCGGCACAAGTGCGGCAGATGCGGTAGATGCGGCAGATGCGGTTTTCTCACCGCATCTGCCGCGAACGCGGGTAAGCCCGAGCCTGACTCGGGGTTAACGCTTCTGGTAGTGAATGTTAACCCCGAGTCAGGCTCGGGAATAACGCTAGGAAGGTTAAATGAGATGAATCTGCAGCTCGTGCTGTCTATGTGCACTCCCCTGCAACCCAGAAGTGGGAGGAAGCAAAGGAGATGTGAAAATACAGCGCAGCAGCATGGAGGGACATCGCGGGAGCTCTGACCTGGTGAGTAAGAGAGCAGACAACAGGGGGTATGCCTGCGGCATGATAGGATCCGATCTACCTATCTCCTGGAGATGGGTCCCGCACTTATGGCCACTTTACACGCAGCTACAGGTAACAGGTTTTCCACAGGTAACTTACTGGCTGCAGTGAAATCATGGAGACATGGTTCTATCTTGTTGCTGTGTACAAATGGAACTATGTCTCCATGATTTCACTGCAGCCAGTAAGTTACCTGTGGAAAACCTGTTACCTGTAGCTGCGTGTAAAGGTACCATTAGGGACATCACAATAACAGACTACCAACACTGCAACTAGACTAGGATCTTGCAAATCATTGTGGTTTAACTCTACTATTTTGATCTTTAAAATTAGAAATAAAAAGGAGTGAAATTATTTATAATAATAATAATAAGAAGAAGAAGAAGTAGACAAATTAATATATCCAGTAAATATATCCATGCACACATATATCTCATTTAAACCTACATTTTCAGCCTAGCTACTGTATATTATCTTGGGAACATGACACATTTATAGGTCTATAATACTAAAAGCCCTGAGTGTTCTCTTAACCTTCTCAGAATGTATTCATACATAAAACAGAAGTCCCAGTCAAAAAAGGTATCTCTACTATCTCGAGCTTCTCTTCATAATAACAAGGGTTGCACTTTTACTAATTGCCATAGCACACACTCTTTGACCCATAATTAGTAGTTATTAGCATATCAGACAGTAGAAATTAGCATACTGGAAAAGTGTGGCTCTTGTGCCTTTTTTTGGCAGGTTTTATTGTTGAAAGTGTGCCAGGTTTGGCACCAGTCCACTGGATTGGCGTGAGATACCAATTGAGAAACCAGGCACATGTCACATGCCACAAGAATCATGCATGAGAGAAATGGCAACTTTACTGCAAGTAGGAGAGCTTTTGTAATCATTTACCAATACAGATGAGGTGTACAAGGTGCACAACTTTTTATCTGAACTATATTTACTGCTTTTGAAAGCTGTTTTCTTTACTATGAAAGTTTAAATTATGCTATAATGCATACTGGGATAAAGATTCATATAGGCACAGGGGCGGACCCAGACTGTAGTGGGCCCTGGTGCAAGAAATTTTTCGGGGCCCCCCCCACAGCCCAATATATACAGTCCATTACAGCCTAATATATACAGTTCAGCACAGCCGCCAGGTAATATATACAGCCCAGTACAGCCTCCAGGTAACATATACAGCCAAGCACAGGCTCCAGGTAATATATATAGACTAGCACAGCCTCCAGGTAATATATACAGCCCAGCATAGCCTCGTATAACATATATAGCCCAAGACAGCCTCAAGGAGGATATATACATACTAGATGTGAGCCCGATGCGATCACATTGAAGGGCGAGGATTGGTGCGGCGCGGATGCAGGGCGCTAAGTGACACCACACAACCTACACGCACAGAAGGAGACGGAGGAAAGGGCAGAGAGGGACGGAGAGAGAGAGGACAGAGGACGGAGAGAGAGAGGACGAGAGGACGGAGGAGAGAGAGGACAGAGAGGACGGAGAAGAGAGGACAAGAGGACGGAGGAGAGAGGACAGAGAGGGACGGAGGAGAGAGAGGACAGAGAGGAGGAGAGAGAGGACAGAGGAGAGAGAGGACAGAGGGACGGAGGAGAGGAGACAGGGAGGGACGGAGGAGAGAGAGGACAGAGAGGGACAGGAGAGAGTAGAGACAGAGAGGGACGGAGGAGAGAGAGGACAGAGAGGGACGGAGGAGAGAGAGGACAGAGAGGGATGGAGGAGAGAGAGGACAGAGAGGGACGGAGGAGAGAGAGGACAGAGAGGGACGGAGGAGAGAGAGGGACAGAAGGAGAGAGAAGGACAGAGAGGGACGGAGGAGAGAGAGGACAGAGAGGGACGGAGGAGAGAGAGGACAGAGAGGGACGGAGGAGAGAGAGGACAGAGAGGGACGGAGGAGAGAGAGGACAGAGAGGGACGGAGGAGAGAGAGGGACAGAGGGAGAGAGAGGCAGAGAGGGACGGAGGAGAGAAAGGACAGAGAGGGACGGAGGAGAGAGAGGACAGAGAGGGACGGAGGAAGAGAGAGGACAGAGAGGGACGGAGGAGAGAGAGGACAGAGAGGGACGGGAGGAGAGAGAGGACAGAGAGGGATGGAGGAGAGAGAGGACAGAGAGGGACGGAGGAGAGAGAGGACAGAGAGGGACGGAGGAGAGAGAGGACAGAGAGAGAGAGGACAGAGAGGGACGGAGGAGAGAGAGGACAGAGAGGGACGGAGGAGAGAGAGGACAGAGAGGGACGAAGGAGAGAGAGGACAGAGAGGGACGGAGGAGAGAGAGGACAGAGAGGGAGGGAGGAGAGAGAGGACAGAGAGGGACGGAGGAGAGAGAGGGACAGAGGAGAGAGAGGACAGAGAGGGACGGAGGAGAGAGAGGACAGAGAGGGACGGAGGAGAGAGAGGACAGAGAGGACGGAGCAGAAAGAGGACAGAGAGGGACGGAGGAGAGAGAGGACAGAGAGGGACGGAGGAGAGAGAGACAGAGAGGGACGAGGAGAGAGAGGACAGAGAGGGACGGAGGAGAGAGAGACAGAGAGGGACGGAGGAGAGACAGAGAGGGACGGAGGAGGAGAGGACAGAGAGAGAGGGACAGAGAGGGACGGAGGAGAGAGAGGACAGAGAGGGACGGAGGAGAGAGAGGACAGAGAGGAGAGGAGAGGAGGACAGAGAGGGACGGAGGAGAGAGGACAGAGAGGACGGAGGAGAGAGAGGACAGAGAGGGACGGAGGAGAGAGGGACAGAGAGGGACGGAGGAGAGAGAGGACAGAGAGGGACGGAGGAGAGAGAGGACAGAGAGGGACGGAGAGAGAGAGAGGACAGAGAGGGACGGAGGAGAGAGAGGGACAGAGAGGGACGGAGGAAGAGAGGACAGAGAGGGACGGAGGAGAGAGAGGACAGAGAGGGACGGAGGAGAGAGAGGACAGAGAGGGAGGAGAGAGAGAGAGGACAGAGAGGGGGCGGAGGAGAGAGAGGACAGAGAGGGACGGAGAGAGAGGAGAGGAACAGAGAGGGACGGAGGAGAGAGAGGACAGAGAGGGACGGAGGAGAGAGAGGACAGAGAGGGAGGAGGAGAGAGAGGACAGAGAGGGACGGAGGAGAGAGAGGGACAGAGGAGAGAGAGGAAGGAGCAGGAGAGAGGACGGAGGAGAGAGAGGACAGAGAGGGACGGAGGAGAGAGAAGGACAGAGAGGGACGGAGGAGAGAAGAGGACAGAGAGGGACGGAGCAGAAAGAGGACAGAGAGGGACGGAGCAGAAAGAGGACAGAGAGGGACGGAGCAGAGAAGAGGACAGAGAGGGACGGAGGAGAGAGAAGAGGACAGAGAGGAGGGTAAGTTACATGAATGTGCATCCAAAGCTCCTGTCTCACTGACACCAGGAGTCGGCTGGCTGCTTCTTGCCAAGGGGGCCACAAGCACTGCAGGGCACACCCGACTTCAGTAGTTATCCCCCCCCTGGGTCTCCTACCTGGTTAGTAGTAGGTTATCCCCATTCTGGTATATACAGTATATCTCCCAGTATGGTAAATATGTCCTCCAACCTGGTATATATGGGCCCATACTGGTATATGTCCCCATCTGTACACTGGATATATAATGCACTGTACTGATCACACCTGGTACTGCCTACAGGACATCACATATATATGGAGCCATATAAAATAATATGTGATGTCCTGTAGGTTTAGATGTGATCAGTCAGTGCAGGGCTCTGTATACTGGGGTCTGTGGTGTCTGCTGGGGTCATAGTGCAGGACTCTGTATACTGGGGTCTGTGGTGTCTGCTGGGGTCATAGTGCAGGGCTCTGTATACTGGGGTCTGTGGTGTCTGCTGGGGTCATAGTGCAGGGCTCTGTATACTGGGGTCTGTGGTATCTGCTGTGGTCATAGTGATTTATTGCAGGAGTTTGCTCTTTCCTGTAGGTTGGGTGATGCTGGAGCCGATAATCCCCAGCACTGACAGCCCGACCTGATCTGCCACAGACTCCTGCAATCACTCACTCTGATCCTCAGCAGAGCAGACCCTGACCGGACTGAGGAGCGTCCTGCTGCCCCACACCATGATTAATGACCTCCTGCTTACCGGCATCTTCTGAGGTCAGTCCATCCACAAGCTGCTCTCCGGGAGGCTGAAGGAGCAGGTGAAGTGTCCCTCTGCTGACCCCGTCCACACAGTGTGCAGGGGGCCTGTCTGCAGCTGCTGATGTTATCTGCGAGCAGCCTGGCGGGAGAATAGTTACATTCAAATACACAGTGCGTTCCCCAGGCAGCTCCAACAGCTGATATTGGTGCGCCCCCTGCACTCCCAGGCCCAGTCCCGACCGCTGCGACTGTGATTGTTGCACCCAGAGCAGTGGAGGCAGGGGCCCGTGCAAGGCGCGGGGGTGGGGGTGGAACCGCGGCACCGGACCCGCGGCTGGAGCCTTGGGGGCCCCTAACCGGCCGGGGCCCTGGTGCAGCTGCACCAGCTGCCCCACGGTAGGTCCGCCCCTGTATAGGCATCATAACCCATAGGACAAACTGGTTGGAATTATAACTATGGCATTTTATTGAATAGATCTTATGTACATAGCTTTAAAGGTTGGCAAATAATACAGTCATATTGGGTTAAGCTGGTCTATAAATCGTGGAAATGCAATCCATGTCTCTGGCCAATGTAATGAAGGTGATCGCCAACACCTTGGATTGGATTCTGTAATATTACTGCTTTTACACTGAAAAACTTAATTCTATAATCATGGTTAAACCTCATTTTCCCAGTGTAGAACCTACAGTGCTGTACAAATAAATTGGGACAAAGCAAGTTTTTCCTGCATTAATTTTACTATTTCTGATAAGTGTTTTATCAGTTCTTGGTGTCATTTTCCTTTTTCTTCCACATTTCCCTTTTTGTTTTGGAGAAAACAATCCAGTTTCCTTGTGAGTGCAAATTATTCTTGAAACGGTAGATTTTCCCAATACCAGCGGTGGAAGTGATTTCTCTTACAGTCAGACTTGTAATTCTAGGCCTCTTCCGCGGAGTAACATCCATTTTTACAGGCACGAATCACACTGAGAGAAAAAGTACTCTAAACCACTCATCACAGAAACAAGCTCTCAACTGAAGCTGAGGGGGCAGCTTGCTGTTATTTTCTGACTAAAACCAGTCACACCACATTTTGTTACTCAAGGTTGTACACTCACACCTGTTCAAAGCAGATAAAACTGGGTTGAATAACTGACTGGTAACCAACTTACGATTTTACTTAAAAAATGCTTTGTCTCAATTAATTTGCACAGCACTGTAACTTTAATCTCTTTATAAACTTGCCCACATAGCTTTCTGTGTACTCTGCACATAGGCAGCAAGCTGACAATTAGTGGTTGGGGGCGGGTGTCACATCGCCATTGGACTCGGTGGCCAGTATTCCTGCCTCGGCTGCTGGGAAGAGCCGGATTCCTTCGCCTGGTGGCGCCAGTGATAGGAGGGCCTTGTCCTCATATGGAACTGCTTCCGCGACGTCTGCCTCTGTCGCTGAGCGTCGCTGTGTTTCCCCTCTGGGTGGTGTTGGTCGCAGAGGAGCGGGCCCTGCAGAGGTGTCCGTTAGGCGCAGCCTGCGTTCTTCTGTCAGAGGTAGGGTGGGTGGAGCCAGTCGTGCATCTCCATCTGGCCTGGTTCTACGGGCGGTCCGGATGAGGTCATCAGGCTGTGAGCTCCAGCCTATTGGAGGTAACCGTGCCCTTCAAATTCATTGGAGCCTGTCTTGCAGGCCGCCAGGTATAGTTTTGGTTTCCCAGTGATATAGTGTGTGTAGTTTTGTCTCAGACCTTGGCCTGGATTTCTGACTGCTTCTTCCTGTCGATTTTGTACCTCAGCTGTCCTCTTGGTTTTGCCCTTGACCCTTGTCTGGATTTTCGACTCTGCTACTGCCTGACGATTTTGTACCTTCGCTGCCCTCTCGGTTTTGACTCGGACTTCTGACTTCGTTTTTCGGGTCTTGATTTTTTCCCCTGGCGACCTTCCTGCTCGGTTGCTCATATAGGCAGCTACCCCCTGGGCTCCGCTGTAATTTTGGATCCCTGTATAGGGGTTAAGGGTCTCGGGGTTTCTCAGGGTGCTGCCTTACCAGCAGCTCAGCTTCACAGCGGATGGTCGTCACAGCGGGGATATACAGGGTTCATAAATATGGAGGACTATTTGGCAGCAGGTTTATTAGTCCTCTAGTGATACTCTCCTGTTGATAAAACAGTGTGTTTATTAAAACTACAGCAAGCAGCCCAGTAAATGACAAATTGCTGGAATCAGGAGCTCTGTCTCTACATAATCTGTTCTCAGATAAAGTGGCAAAAATGTGATGATAAAGTCCTTTAAAAACCTGTGACCAGTAAGAGAGCAGTAATTCTATGATATAACTGTATAGCCCCCGTCACACGGGGCGACATCGCCGCCATTACAGAGGCGATGTGGGGGCGTGGCCTGTTGGCAGTGACATCGCCCCTACATCGCCTCATGTAAAGGGGCGATGTTTGCGGTGCCGGGCAGTCGCCTGGTTTCAGAGCAGTGCTCTGAAACCAGGCGACCATCATGGGGCGATGTGTACACATCGCCCCATGTAACCGGCCGCCGGCGACCTGTCAGGTGATGGGAGCCACCCCAGCGGCGATGCCGCCTGACAGCTCGTCGGCGCGGTGCTGGAGATGTCGCCCCATATAAACGGGGTCGGCGACACTGGCGGGGCGCCAAAAACGTGCACACACCCGCCAATCGCCGCCGACATCCCCAGCCCCGTCGCCAGGTGTGACGGGGGCTTATAACTTTGTAATCTTTATGCTTTTTCAGAATGGTGGAAAAATTACTTTCTGACTAACATTGAGGCAATTTGTTTCAATAAAGGCACTTGCTCAGTTGCAATAGTAAGATTGTGGAGTTAGTAGCTACAAGTGTGATAGATGACCTACTAGGGCAAATAGATACCCCATAAACTCAATAAGCTTAGCCTTACCTAAGTCGTGGAGATGTAGGACAACACTTCTCAATATTTTTCTCTTTGGTACTTAACAGCAAAATCACATCTACACCAACATCTCAACAATGGTTAAAGCTCAAGCTAAATTTCAAAGAAACCTTAAATTCTCCTGAACACTAATGCACACATCTCAACACTGAAATTACCATGAAAAGGAAAAATCATGAAATTATTTGAATTAAGGATCGATAGACATGTTAATGACATGTTAATGATATGCAAATGATGAAAAAATGGCAACAATTTTTTCCACAGATATTGATTTCTTTAATATTGATTATTAGCAACATGTGCAGAAATAAACACACTTTAACACCCTAAAATGTTATCATTGAGGTTATTAATTGTAGTCTAAAAAATGTTCTTTCACGCTAAAATGCACTTGGGCACGGAAATCATTAAGATCATTTTACATTTGCCGACAAATAGTCCCAGGTGTGCTAGATGGGAGACAAATCCAAAGGTGCTTTTGGCCATGCTATTATGTTTGGGCCACAGAGGCTGCTCGCAGAAACAAATTCAACAAGATTTCTGGTGATGTCCTTATATTGCATTCCGGAAAGGAATGTCACAGAGATTCATTTACTGGAATTATGTGATGTGGTGACATAACATAGGGTACCTGGACTCTTCTAGTGTTCATTCAAGATTTTATTTTATGTTACATTGATATGGTCATGGAACCAGTCATATGGCCATTTCTACAAAATGTCCCATGAGTTGATTTTCAATCTGTCAACGCTGGCCTGTATGTTGCTAGTGCTAATGTGAGCAGCCTGCGTGACCTAACCATGCTACCATGGCCTGGAACGTCTGGCAATTGCAAAGGAAGCTGCCAGCAGCAGATTTTGATGATTTGCATGCACATTCATCAGGGAAGAACATTCCTCAAACAAGCAATAAAAACCTCATTTATAGCAGCCAAGTGCATGGTTAATTTCTAGAGGTGGTGTCCTTACTCGATCCTGAAAAAATTGAGTTGTTTTCAAAATTTTAAACATTTTAAAAGTAAAATGTTTTTCCCATCAAGAAACAAAGAGCTATAGCTAATGTGAAACAATTCGTAATCACACACAATTGTGATACCAACCATTTGATCCTTTATGGCTCAAAAGGGTTATATATTTTAGTAGCGGCTGGGGTTGTCAAAAACACCTCATGCTCTGTGAAGATTTTTGGATCCTTCTGCTTGATAGCAAACCTCACCGTGGTATGAATTTTAAAAAAATATATACTTTATTTATTAGTAACTCTAATACAAGTGCATTATTGGTTGCATATTTTACTACGTTTCGTTTCTATAAATACTCAGCAAATGTTGTTCTTATGATTCCTCATGCTATATTATGACGGAGGACACTGTGATTTTACAGGTCATTATGCCAAAATATCCCCTTCACTTTTTCTTCTTACATACATTTCTGCTTATCACCGACAGAAACCCACTATGACACACCTGCCATGACGCAGTTCTAGGAATTCTGATTTTAAAAAAGATATGGTAAGTTCACGCTATCTTTGTGACAATACACTAGGAACCATGCAACTAAAGCTGGTCCAGAGAATAGGACGGAGACAAAGAACGCTCACAAAGTGTGTCGTGTAGGTGCAAGAGGGGGCAAATTCTTGACAATGACGACTACTTTTATCTATGCCATGTCCGCTAGCCCCATGGCCACATTCTGCGCCACTCTCCACTGAATGTGAGCGGTCTTGTTGACAGTATCCTGGTAGTGGTGAGGTGGCATCCATGGCCTCCACCTGGGTCCCCTGTGTACCCACCATGCTGTATTGTAATGAAGAATGTCTGTATTTACATTAAAACAACATTTTCATCTGCCTCTTTAAATATAAGCACAGCTGCTTGAAATGGTGGATACAAAGACCAGAGCTGTTCTTGGTCCTGAAAGGTTAGATTGCTGTTAAATAGGCTGCGAAATAAAATGATTATTCCTTGTGTGCAATACTAGTGATTTTTCAGTTGTAGTTTCACACATCAGAACGCAGCGGTTTATTTTCATGAGCAGTTTATGACAGAGTTATAGATTTTCTGTATACTCCAATCGCTACTGAAATCGCAGCTCTAAATATTTAAAGTTCTTCAGGCTGTTCTGAGCTTTAATATGTAAAGGGGAACATTTCTGATCATAAATGTATTAGAAACTAGCCCTGTTCCCTTACCTAAAATTTGTTTGCAATACCAACATAGAAGATAAGATAAAGATGGAGATAACTTACAGAATGATGGTTAAACTTTTGAGTTTGTAAATTCATTGAATAAAGTAATAAAATAGAACATATTATATCACAGTATGTCACAAAAGTGAGTACACCCCTCACATTTTTATACATTTTTATTATTTATTTTTATGGGACTACACTGAAGATATGAAACTTTAACATATTGTAAAGTAGTAAGTATACAGATTGTATAACAGTGTAAACTTAGGGTACCTTTACACGCGGCTACATTTCTAGGGTGGCTACAGGTAACTTACTGGTTGCAGAGAAATCATGGAGACAAGGTTCTATCTTGTTGCTGTGTACAAATGGAATAATCTCTCCATGATTTCACTGCAACCAGTAAGTTACCTGTAGCCACCCTAGAAATGTAGCCGCGTGTAAAGGTACCCTTATGGTACCTTTACACGCCGCCAAAACAGGATGGATACAACCCGCTACAGGCTACAAATGTAGCTTGTCGCGCCAATATCGCCCGTAGTAGCGGCGTGTGAAGACGGGACGACACAGCCGGCTACAGATACCTCTGTATCCGTGCACTGCCCATAAACATATGGCTACATCGCCGATTGTAGCGAGCTGTATCGGCGTGTAAAGACGTTACGGAAGGGAACTCGGGACAGCCTGCAATGTAGCTAAGGCGTGACCCTGGCTCCGTGTTACCGCGCCCCATGTGCGATCATTGGTGGAAGCTGCTGCATGACGATTGGTAGTCGCTGCCTAGGGAGGCATATTTAAGGAGCTGACGAGTCACACTACACAATCGCTCGAGCGTGCTGTATTACTCAGCCTCCTGCGATGCCTGGCCAATCAGGATGTTATTGCTTTGTCCTATCAGCGTACGGACGGCTCGTACTCTCAATTGTGGCACGCCTATGTGCTGTCCCTGCTGCACCAGGTCCGCCCATAGTAGCTGGTTATAGCGGTGTGTAATTGAGCTACAGATGGCTACTTGCGACACCCGGCGATGTAGCTAGCTGTAGATGTAGCGTGGCGTAGCGCACCTTGTGGCGGCGTGTAAAGAGGGTGCGGTTCCCGTTGGTAACCGTTCGGCTGTGCTCGTGCACGTGAAGTTGCCGTTGGTATCCATCCTGTTGTGGCGGCGTGTAAAGGTACCATTAGTGTGTTCTCTAACTCAACACACAGACAATCTTGTCTAAACCGCTGGCAACAAAAGTAAGTATGCAATTATATCATCAGCAAATAGTATCTACTGGGCCACTATAGGGTGTATATCAGGGTTAATCTATTTGTATAAGTGACCATCCAGTGCAGCCTCCTATGGTGTTGCTTCCTATGCAGCTCAGATGAGACACAGTGTCCAATTGTAGTAGAAGAAAAACAGCGGCACTCACTGGAGTAGATCTTGCAATTTATTTAAAGCTCCACAGCATACCCTCGGAAACTATAGCAGGGGAGGGGGTGAAGAGACGGCAGACGATGGCCGTCGTAGCTAATACCGCTTCCACGGGTCCTGGTATCAGGCAGGCCGCTGTTTTTCTTCTACTACAATTGGATACAATTATATCAATTTGCCATTTTCTTTTCTCAGTGTCATATGGTTTATTAGTGTGAAAGGGGAGTACTGGTGTTAAATTTGGTGTTATCACTCACACACTCTCTCATACTGGTCACTGGAAGTTCAACATGACACCTCATGGCAAAGAATTCTCTGAGGATCTGAAAAAAAGAATTGTTGCTCTACATAAAAATGCACTGGTCTATAAGAAGAGTGCCAACACCCTGAACCTGAGCCGCAGAGCAGTGACCAAGACCATATAGCGGTTTATCAAGAAAGGTTCTACTCAGAACAATCCTTGCCATGGTCGACCAAAAAAGTTAAGTACAAATGTAAATGTATTATATGCAGAAGTTGTCTTTTCAGAATCGACATATGATTGTTATCAGCACTGCTGCGAGGTTAAAAGGGTTTTTCACTAATAAGGACAACCCCATCTGATTCCACTTGTTTCCTCTAGTGAAAATAATGTTACGTGTACTCACCTCACATTCTGGCTCTGTTCCAGCACTGCAGGTAATCACAGTTTGGAGCTCAAGTGACATTAGGATGTCACACTAGCCCTGCATCTAATCATGGCCAGCTTCTGTCTCCCCACCTTCAGACCAAATAAACAAGCAACAGGAAGTGAGCAGCAGTTACTTCCTGTTGATTAACTCAGTTGTCTGAATGAGGAGAGACAGAAACTGGCAGTGATTGGATGCAGAGTACGCGAGATGTCACAATGTTCAACTACCAAATTAATGTAGCACTGAGCTGTTAGTGTACCTAGAATGAAGTCTGGATTTTCCTGAATATTATACATTCTGCCACCCCACATCTTAATCCTAGGAGTAAGACCGATGTGACATCCCCTCTTAATTGCATGACATACAAAATCATTATGAACTGCAAGTGAAATTAAACATGACATACCAAGGCAAAAACATCAACCAGTGACTACATAAGCCATCAGAAGGTGTTTACATAATATTGGACTGGGTACCTAGTTATGATGTTCCATTGACCTCACACCAATGAAGGTTATCAGAGTGCAGAGGTAGGCTAGGGTCACACATGCAGATTTTCCTAGTGTTTTTGGGGACCTGCGTTTTCTGAAAACGCATGTAAAAACGCACCCATAGGCACCCATGCAAAAAACGCATGCCCCAATAGTAAAAACGCATGTCTGAAGGTACCATGCGTTTTTGGGTGCGTTTTTGGCTCAGCACCAAAGAATACTGCATGATGCACCATTTTTTGAAAAACGCAGCAAACAGTATTTTTTGGTGCTTTTTCAAAAATGCATGCGTTTTTATAACATGGGGCCATATGGGAAACGCATGCGTTTTTGAAAGTGTCAAAACTGGACATACGTTTTTGCATGCGTTTTTAAGGGGGCCCCACACCTAACAGCAAAAACGCAGGCAAAAATGCAGGTGGACAAAAAACACCTAAAAAAATGCATGACATGTGTGACCCTAGTCTTAGATGGAAATGAAAACTTTAATCAAAGTCTTTCTTCTTTAGCAATAAGTCCCTCTTTTACCTTTACCCCAATGATAGCCAGAGATAGATCTGGCGTCCATGTAGAAAATGCCATAAAGAGTCTTTGACAAAGGAACGTCAGTGTCCCAGGGGAAATTTTTTTTACCAGACAATATCAAGCCTGTAGCAGCATGTGTGGCCTAAACATGATACTATGGATTGCAGACAGCACAATCCACAGACAACCATTAATAACTTCATTCATATCATGCCAACGTGTGTAAGTAAGGGTATTTTTGCTCATGGCCCTCATACCCAATACTAAATAAATCAAGATGTTTTGAACATTTAGTTTTCATTTTTAATCATTTGCATATTAATATTAGGTCTATCCATATTGTTAATTCTGTAATACCAGGACTTTTCCTTCTCGGTGTCGCAATTTTAATGTTGAGGAGTGTATTTTTCAAATTCCAAAAGCTATCTGCTACTGGTATACAAAAACAACGTTTTTGAGCAACTATAAGGGTACCTTTACACGTGGCAACTTTTCTAGGAATTTCACTGGCAGCTTACTGGTTGCAGTTAAATCATGGACACATTGTTCTATCTTGTTGCTATGTACAAATGGAACAATGTGTCCATGATTTCACTGCAACCAGTAAGTTGCCATTGAAATTTCTAGAAAAGTTGCCGCGTGTAAAGGTACCATTAGTCAGCAGTCAGGTAATTAAATAATTCAGCAGTCGGGTAATCAGGTAACCATAAAATAAGACATCATCACTTCTCTTACTAGCTGGGCCCACTTGGGTTTAAGCAAGTGAGTGTGCCATGTTGTTATTTTCAGCTACCTCTGCCACTTGTGTTTTTGTAGACTGAGTTGCAGCCATGATCTTATTTCAGTGACTATTGCACCATCATGAAATTTTCAGTCTTCAGATTGCAACTTTGCACGTGTCACAGCAAGATTGTTTTTTCTGTTATAATCTTAAAAAATTAAACCAATCAGGCATACACTTTCCTGAAGTAATCAGTACCGATAGATATATTTCAGTGATTCCTAGAATGTAACAGCATGGACAGAGCAAGTGGTATAGAATTCTAATGTTACATTGTCTAATTGTACTGGAAATATTCCTAGAGGTATAAAAAGAACAGGTCGTTTCTTTGTAACTGTATCAAAGAGGTAAGCTTCCCAAAATTACATCCGAGGACCTGGCAGATATATTAAAATAGTATCACTTAGTTTTCAACAATGTCTTTCATTTTAGATTGGTTGATGTCTATCCAAATTTCAAGTCTTTTTTCAAAATTTCGAGCCACCTCTGCAGAGAGACTGTGCCATCCTTTCTAGAGAGTAACTTCTTTTGAATCTATCTATTTGAATAGGGAAGGGCATCTCATTGCCTCCTCCCCTGCTATGTTCACCGCTTTGATTCTCCTTTTACAAAGACTAGTTCATTGTCTGCTGCGCATCATTTAATTACAAGTGTGTTAGTTTCTTTTCTCTGTGTAATTACTGACATGAATGGGGCCCTGGGAGATCAGAGAGAGAGCGTCACTTCTCACAGTGCAGCAATGCAATTAGGATAGAGGACAGTGTTCCAGCTGCCGGCTTGTGTTATATAAAGATTTGTGTTCTCTGCCACTTAATCAAGATATTTATGTTTCCGGCTCACCTCTACAAATTGGGCACTTAAAAGATATTTTTTTTATAAAACGTTTTCTATTTTCTTTTAAAATTACCTTTGCTTTTTTCCCAAGTGCGGTGATAATGGACTAGAAAAGCGTTTGATAATTGGCAAAAAAAAAGAACTTCTGAAAGAGCTCACAGATCAAAATGATGACATACACCGAGAGCTATTCAAATATCCTGACTGTTTAAAGAACACACAATCTGAATTACTGGCGTTTATTTCACAATGAGTAAATGCAAACCAGGAGGTAAAAGACTTCTTAATCAAATTGAATCCAAATGGTTAGATACTATAAACTAAACATATATATATATATATATATATACTTATACTAGATGGTGGCCCGATTCTAATGCATCGGGTATTCTAGAATATGTATGTAATTGACATACTGTGACTGACAGAACTTGTTAAGTCAACGTGAGTGAACTACATATATATATATATATATATATATATATATAGCAACGCTATGGTATATGGTGGTACATTACAGCACATGTATAGCAGCACTATAGTATATGGCGGTACATTACAGTACATGTATAGCAGCGCTATAGTATATGGCAGTACATTACAGCACATGTATAGCAGCAATATGGTATATGGTGATACATTACAGCACATGTATAGAAGCACTATAGTATATGGCAGTATATTACAGTATATGCAGAGGTGCACTATAGTATATGGTGGCATTTTATAGCACATGTATAGCAGCACTATAGTATATGGCGATACATTACAGCACATGTATAGCAGCACTATAGTATATGGCAGTATATTACAGTATATGTAGAGGTGCACTATAGTATATGGTGAAATTTTATAGCACATGTATAGCAGCGCTTTAGTATATGGCGATACATTACAGCACATGTATAGCAGCACTATAGTATATGGCAGTATATTACAGTATATGTAGAGTTGCACTATAGTATATGGTGGCATTTTATAGCACATGTATAGCAGCACTATGGTATATGGCGATACTCCGCTCCCCCCCGCTCCTCCACAGTAAAAATAAAAAAATCCTCAGTGAGGATACTCACCTGTCCGCCGCCTCGCTCCACCTCCGTCTTCTAGGTCCTACAGGTCTTTAGAACTCTGGGAAACCGATCAGTTGATCAGTCACATGATCGCTAACTGCCAGGGGGGCAGGATGGAGCAGGGGGCAGGATGGTGATGTGTGGTGGAGGGGTGACAGGATGGAGCGAGTGGGGCAGGATGGAGCGGGGGGGGCAGGGTGGACCCGGGGGGCAGGATGGAGCCAAAGGAGCAGGATCGTGGTAGAGGTGGGGGCAGGATTGGGGGGCAGGATGGAGTCGGCGGGGCAGGATGGAGCCGGCGGGGCAGGATGGTGCGAGCGGGGCAGGATGGTGCGAGCGGGGCAGGATGGAGCCAGCGGGGCAGGATGGAACCAGGGGGGCAGGATGGAGCGAGCGGGGCAGGACGGTGGCGTGAGGGCAGGATGGAGCCAATGGGGCAGAATGGAGATGGCGGGGCAGGATGGAGCAAGCGGGGGGGCAGGATGGAGCCAACAGGGGGGGGCAGGATGGAGGCGGCGGGGGAGCAGGATGGAGCCGACGGGGGGCAGGATGGAGGCGGTGAGGGGGCAGGATGGAGCCGGCGGGGAAGGGCCAGGATGGAGCTGGCGATGGGGGGGCAGGATGGAGCCGGCGGGGAAGGGCAGGATGGAGCCGGCGGGGGGGGCAGGATGGAGCCGACGGGGGGGGCAGGATGGAGCTGGTGTGGGGGGGGCAGGATGGAGGTGGTGGGGGGCAGGATGGAGTCGGCGGTGAGTACAGGATGGAGCCGACGGGGGGGCAGGATGGAGCTTGTGGTGGGGGCAGGATGGAGCCGGCGGGGGGCAGGATGGTGGTGGCAGGGGGAGGGGCAGGATACTCACCCGACCGCCGGCTCGCAGGACCTGTCGTTGCCTGGGAAACCGATCAGCTGATCGGTTTCCCAGGCAACCACAGGTCCTCAAGCCATGGAGGAGCTAGAAGACGTAGATGGAGCGTGCCGGCGGACGGGTGAGTATCCTCTATGAGAGTTTTTTTATTTTTAGTAGCACCAAGCAGCGGGGGGGCCGCAGGGGGGCAGGAGGAGCAGGGTGGGCCGCGGGGGGGCAGGAGGAGCTGCGGGAGGGCAGGAGGAGCGGGGGAGCCGTGGGGGGACAGGAGGAACGGGGGGGCCGCAGGGACAGAAGCAGCGGGGGGCTGCGGGGACAGGAGGAGCAGGGGTGCAGAGGGTGCCGCGAGGAGCGGGGGAGCAGGAGGAGCGGGGGTGCCACGGGGGGGCTGTGAGGGGAGCCGCTGCTTTGGCCACCTGCAAATAGGCATGAAATCCGAACTTTGAATTCTCGTGCCTATTTGCATAGTCTGAGCTCATTGGCCGCCGCCGAAGGCCAATGAGCTGCCTTTGTGTGGCGCACGATTTTGGTTACAGACACACACAAAAAACCCTTAGACAATTATATAGTAGATACATATATGTATATATATATATATATATATATATATATATATATTTATATATATATATATATATATTAGTTGATTATCGCTACATACTATACGTGTAGACAGTTGGACCAGGAATTGTTGGACAGTTACACCACTGGAGTAATAAAACAGTTATCTTAAGTGGTCTTTAAAATAGTCTACTTGGGCTATTTCCTCATTAAGCCCATAATCAAGTAAGCAGATACAAGGTCTGGAGCTGATTCCAGGGTGTGACATTTGCATTTTGAAGTTGTTGCTGTGAACAACATGCGGTCAAGGAGCTCTCAATGAAAGAGAAACAGACCATAATTAGACTAAAAAAAAGAAAAAATGCATCAAAGAGATAGCAAATTAGTAATGGCCAATTAACAGTTTGGTACATTCTACAAAGAAAGAGTACACTGGGAAGCTTGTGAACTCAAAAATGACTATACAGCCACAAAAGACAACAGTGTTGGATTATGCGGAATCCTTTCAATGTAAAAGAAACATTTCACAACATCCACCGAAATAAAAAAAAAAGCACTCTGGAAAGTAGTTGTTTCAGTATCTAAAGCCCCATAACACATAACGAGATCGTTAGCGAGATCGTTGTAACTCTGATGTTACAACGATCTCTCCAGCGATGTCGCTATGAGTGACATCTAGCAGCGATCAGGCCCCTGCTGTGAGGTCGCTGATTGCTGCAAAGTGCTCTGAGTCATTTTTTGGTTGTTGGTCATCCGCTGGTCAGCATGCATCGCTGCGTGTGACAGCGAGAGACCAACGATCAGTGACCTCACAGGGCTGGTAACCATAGTAAACACCGGGTATCCAGGCAGCGCTCACTGCCGGGACACCCGGTGTTTATCATAGTTACCAGCTTCCTCCCTGCTTAGCGCTGCCTGTAAGCAGGGAGGACGCTGGTAATTATGATAAACACCGGGTATCCAGACAGGGCGCGTTGCGTAGATAAACGGTGTTTATCATAGTTACCAGCTTCCTCCCCACTTACAGGCTGAGCTAAGCAGGGAGGATGATGGTAACATCGCTTCCAGCGATGTGGGAGGTGGCTCCGAGGTCCCTGATCGCTGGGGAGATCTGTCTATTTGACAGCTCCCCAGCGACCAGCTAACGATTCTCCAGCGACCCTAGCAAGTCGTTATCGCTGGAGCATCGTTGTGTGTGAAAGGACCTTAAGTCTACCATAAATACTTCATGAAAGCAAATACAGAGAGTTCAGCATGAGGTGCAAACCATTAATCAGCCTTTAAAATAAAAAGCAAAGAGTAAACTATGCAAAAAACAAACATCTAAAGAAGGCAGCACAGTTCTAGAAAATGTTTTGAAACTATTGAAACATTGAAACTAAGATCAACCTGTACCAGAATGATTGGAAGAAGAAAGTATACAGTTTGGAATGGCTCATGAAGTCATGATCTAAAGCACCTCACATCCTCTGGAGGCAGTGTGATGGCATGGGCATGCATATATTCCAATGGCAATGGGTCCCTAGTGTTTATTGATAATGTGACATGAAGAAGCCAGATGAATTTTGAAGTGTAAAGGGCTATACTTGCTTCTCAGATTCAACCAAATGCAGCAAGGTTGATTGGACAGCGCTTCACAGTACAGATGTACAATGTTTAATAATAATATTTATTCACTTATATAGCAGCATTAATTCCACAGTGCTTTACATACATCAGCAACACTGACCTCATTGGGTCTCACAATCTAAATTTCCTATCTGTATGTCTTTGGAGTGTGTGAGGAAACCCATGCAAACACAGGAAGAACATACTAACTCCTTGCAGGTGTTGTCCTTGGTGTCCAATGCTGCAATGCTGCAGTGGTAACCACTGAGCCACCATGCTGCCATATTATTCACAACATTCTGTGAAAGGCATCCAGTAGTTTTTAAGACAAAGATGTGGAATATTCTGCAATGGCTGACAATTATAAGATTTCAACCCCATTGAGCATGCATTTCACATGCTTAAGGTAAATTTTAAAGGGGTACCGTGTCTATTCCCAAGAGGTGGGCGTAGTGTTTCCAACCACCACTAGACGTCTCAAGTATTAGGTTCCCTAGATATAGGGGAGTCTAGGCTTTAGGCGATAGGGCTTAGGTGGTTAGCAGTGGAGCTGGACCACAGTAAGGGAAATATAGTTTCTGGTATTTCCTGTTTTAGGTAAGAGAATGTGGGCAGAGTCAGAGAAGGCAGAAGTAGTCTTCAGGAGGAAGCAGAGGGGACTGGACCAGGACTGCAGTGTAAGCTACATGGAGGCGAAGTGAAGGACAAGCGGGCAACCCCCCACCAAGCTGGAGTAAGCAAACCATATGGACAGTGGTGGACAAGTTCTGACACAGAGAAGGGAAAGAGTTCTTCAGGTTGAAGGAGGCCACTAACCCTGGTGATCATAGCTGTGCATGGTGTCCTCACAACAACATTATATGTGCAAAAGAGGATTGCGGTATAAAGGGGAGCACTAAGCAATAGCAGGACACAGAAGTTATACCGACCTACTTTAATAAAAACAATTACATCTGCTTTCATACGCCACTACGCGTTACAATAGCCTATGCTATATTCATCAGGTGGGGGCGGGGCTATCGGTATGACACGAAGTTATACCCGCCCCTTTCATGACGCGGCCTCCCTCTCAGTACAGAAGCAAGGCCAGAGGGGGCGGGCATAATTAATTAGCGGGCGGAGGCAGCAGCACACAGCCCCGCCTATGGCTTCAAAAAGAAAGTGCCTGGACAGCACGTAACTATGAACTTAATTCTCTACTGTAATAATTAGTTTGTGTCACAAAAAGGAAGCGCTAGACAAGAAGGGTGCAGGGACTCCTCTATATAGATACGGGGGGGAGGGTGAGTTTGGGGGTCATGCACAGAGCTATGAGGAGCCCGTCACATGTGGACATTACAGGAGAAGCCCACCTGAGTGGGCGTACAGTCTCTAGGGGGACTAAGCCTCCCCTAGAGACATCAAGGAATCATTTATTTATTAAATTTAACACTTTACAATACAGAGATCAGTTTGCTCATCCCTGCAGCAGCAGCAGGGATGAGCAAACTATGCAGTAGCCGGATTGCTCAGGATTACACATCCTGAGCAATCCGGTTACTGGAGTGCGGTATTCTGCACACATTTTTCCAAAAAAATGTGTGTAAAGGCAATTGCGTTCACTGCATCCGGATCTAGATGCGGTGAACGCAATTGCCTGCCCAAATGTGACCCTAGCCATACTGTACATTAGACATGGCACCAAATATGTGGTCATATTGTTTTAACTTTATTGTAAAACTAATGAAGCACATGTGTCTTTCTGAAAATATATTCTATCACATTTAATCCATTTCATTTATTGCAAACTACCAAAACAAAGTATACAAAAGAATTCTGTATTCTTTTTGTAGAAAACAGTAACACATCGTCATTTACCATTTGGCCAAGTTAGAGCCTGTCCGTTTGCAGCGTCTTAATTCCAGTAATAAAGTCATGTTATCATTTCGTCTGTTATATTTAGAGAACAACATTTCCATTGACGGCAAAAGAGAAGGAGTGAAGCGCAAAGTGTGCTGTTAATTCATATCACAGGCGTATTAAGAGTTTCCATTTCACACTTGAAACCTCATTTCAGCTTCAGATCCTATCATGTGGAAGCTACAAGAGAGAAAGTTCTCCAGCAATCAGTGTCACCCTGGTTTGGGATGTGAGGATAGGTGGAGGGGAGCAGGTAATGGGAGGGGAGGTGAGATAAGTGTGACAAGCTGCTGTAAAATTCAAATACTTGTGTGATTTAATCCACTGTGGGACTGTGGCAGTAAATTCAGAGTAGGCTGAGCTGATACCAATGAATGATGGAGAGGAGCATGCAACAAGTTTATCTGAGGCTCGCAGGTTAAAGGAAAGGGAGATACAAAGTCACAAGTAAATACCTAACAAATTTGACATGCACTCATGCTTTAAATTCAGTTAACCCATCCACTGAACTAAAACACTGAAACTATTTTTTTCCCTTTGAAAGCATAGAAGTCTATTTCTTCATTGTATAAAAAGATTCTTGCAAGTATTAGACATGGAGATGTGGTGTCCCTGCAGACTGGTAGCCACAGTGATGCAGCACCTGCTCCACAGGTGTGGTGTCACTGTTCCCAGGTGACAAGGAGTCACAAACCCAAGACACAAAAGTTGCACACAACACCATCCTGAATCCAGGCGGGGGGGTTCGGGCAGACCCTATTGAGGGAGGGCCCCATCTCCTGGCTGGAGGAGGGGTTAGCGAGAGGTTAGAGTTGAGTGGAGTAGAGAGCTTCAGAAGTGGATGCAGGACTGATAGTGTCCTAGGGGACACGGGAGTGGGAAAGCAACCCGTGTGCCTCGAATCTGGCCCGACCCGAGTTGGGCAGAGGATCAGGTTGCCTGAAGGGACTGACCCCGATCTGGTGGGAGTGATGCACACCTCAGCCAGTAAAACCAGAGGTCATCATTTCTGCAAGAGTGGTGGCTACCACCTGTGAAATAATCGCCGGGACACTGGCGAGAACTAGGGTCAGGGGATGTGCCAACGCAGTCGCCTGCAAGGCCCGCAGCCATCAGTTTAGGACCCTGTCCACGAAGGTGCTGGGAAGGAGGGAGAGTATACAGCACAGGGCAAAAGCAACCAGGAAAGGCTATGAATGATGTCTTGGTGGAGTGACCCTAATCATCTTGGAAAATACCTGGCAGTGTGTTGGAAGAGCACAGCACCCAGCTGGGTCAACTTTGACTGATCATCAAGTAAAGGTAAAGAACTACACGGACTGTGTTTGCCTCCTTCTTTCTCTCTCTGCAGCCTTCCACACCATCCGCATCCTAATAGACTGTTCACACCATCCCTGGGGCCAAGCTCCACTTGTGGGGAGCTATACCATCCCAGCTGCCCTACCATCTGCTCCAGCGGTCACATCTTGCAGCGTCCACTATCCATGGCCAAAAACCACAGTTGGCATCACAAACTTTTCCCTTGCAAATAAACTCCCCTTTTACTGCACCCCAGGGCTACGGAGCCAGGTCACAACCACTATGATCTCCCACCGAGCCGACCGGCCTAGTTACCGAGTACCTTGCGGGCGTCACAGAAACATCTAAAGGAATTGTTCCTTTCCAGGAAATCATCATCTACCAGCGCAGTTTGGTATAAAAATCAAACACTACCGGTGCTTGACACTGGATGCAGTGTTGACATCACAGTAACAGCATGGCAGCTAATCAGTGAGCTCAGCCAATCAGTGAGTTTTATTATGGCATACACAAATTCACTGGTTGGGGGCTACCACACCAAAATCAGTGGCGGTGACTCAACAAAGCGCAACGATGGTAAGTAAAAGTGTTGTTTATTCCTTATACCAAAATTTCATGAAAGGGGACAATCCCTTAAAATGTCTCCATATCTATTATTAGTTAGAAACATCTTGTACAGTGCTGAAATATACTTTTATGCTTTTTGTATATCAAACTGTGCCAAAGAACAGTTTATTTTTCTAAAAAAGAACAACCCTTTAAGTCATAAACATTCACATTCTACATCAACCCCTTTACATGATGTACATAACAAACTTAACTAATATTGTCAAATACTTAGACTGGGTAAACTGAGCCTTGACAGTCTTAACCCCTTCACCCCAAGCCTGTTTTCACTTTCTTGACCAGGCCATTTATTTTATAATTCGGATCAGTGTCACTTTATGAGTTAATAACTCTGGAATGCTACAAAGGACCCCAGTGATTCAGAAACCGTTTTTCGTAACATATTGTGACGCAGGGCTCTGGTACTTAGCTGTCAGGCGGTTTCGGTCTGGGATGTCACGGGTGGCTTGCCCGAGGCCGTGGCCCTGGGGGTCAACTGAAATGGGGGGTATTTACAGGAAACTATATGCAGTTTTTTTATCATGACGCCACCTGCTGAGTCTGGTGATGGATTACCAGCGCCGCTACAGTCTTCCGGAGGTCAGTGGGATTGTGGCCGTGATAATATAGTCCCCGGAGGCAGGACTGGGACCGCCGGGGCAGAGTGGTGAGGATGGACAGGATGCAGCAGAGCTGGGACGGTTTGGGAGGATAGGAAGAGTCTATGGAGGGGCACGGTGAGGGAACAGACAGAAGGCAAACATGCAGCAGAAGTCTCTTTACCTTTTACTGATGGTATTCAGGCAAATGGTCCCAAGCACTGACGGGTAGCTGGGCTGCACAGTGGGCTCCCACAGGAAGTGGGTATAAGGCCTCCTCCTCTGTGTGTTTGATGAAGCGCAGTCTATTAAATCCTGGCTTGCCTTCACTCTCTTCTTCTGTCTGTCTTCTGTCTGTATTTCTCTCTCTCTTCCTCCTGTGCGGTCTCCGGGACGACCTTTCTCTGGCACTGCAGTGCCCTGCTTGTCCTGGCTCCCTCTCTATGACTCTCTCAGGAGACCGGGTAGCTGAAGCTTCCTCGGTGCCAAGGGCTTTTCAGTGGGACTTGGAGTTCCCCAATATCCGTTTCTCTTGCTGGGAACTAGCTCATGACTAAGCCTTCGGTTCCTACTTTCTTCAGTTCTTGTCTCTCCCTGCCTTCAGTCCCACTTAGGCGGATGGGACACTGAAGGGCCACTTTGCGTCTCTGGCCTGGGCCTACTCGTGGCCCCAGCGCCAGAACTCTCCTGCAGCTTTTCTAGCGTTTGCCACACTCTGACTAACTCCACCCCCAGCAGCAGTATTTATAGGGGATCCTGCCTAAGTGCAGCAGGTTGAGCTCCCCCTACTGTGCTGAGGTGGAAGGTGTTATTCGTAGTACTACCTGCAACGGATAGCTACAGATCCACAAAAATCTTGATGTGAAACCAGCCTTGTATGAGTATAACATAAATAATATCAACTACCATTGTAAGTGCCTGGAATGTATAGCAGAAGTTGTCAAAATGTGACATTCTTGGTTTCACATCACTTAGCGTTCTGCAGCTGTTGACTCATGCTCTACAGCCCTGATTCCTTACTGTCCCTAGTCCTGACATGGATTATGGTTATATTGCTTTACAGCCCCTATATCCAAGATAAAAATTATCATCAGTATCTTTATTAATAGCTCAAACTGGTCTATTTTGCTAACTATGAAAAATTGCTGTTCAAAATATTTTCTTCAGTTTGTGGTAAACACTCTTGGGACGCCTATGTCTATACATTATTGTCATCTTTCAGTCTATGTTGTTGATCCTTGATGCCAATTCCAGTATATATAAACAAAATAACAGTAGCTTCTTAGTAGTATCACTGGAAAATACAGATTATGCTTCACCCATTGCTTAGAGGAGAGAAATGGAGAAGAAATTATAATACTGTGACATTAAAGCATAGCCATCTAGATACAGTTCTCTACACTGCTCCTAAAAGGCTTGTATAGTTTTCAGTGGCAATGCCATGAACGCTTGAAGTGTAGCTTGTATTTCGATGACAGGTCCACTTTGAATGCTCAGTGTACGAAACAGTTACCTGTTATAGACAGCCAGGTGCAGAGATACAAATCCCTGATGTTGAGTTTATCTTTTAATTTGTATATGCTTTGCATTAAACTTTGTGACATTTCCACAACATCTTCTAATAAAGACTCTCTGAAAAAGCTAGGACAGCCCGGGTCAGCCGCTATTCATGAGCAAAGAAATCGTCAAACTGCCGAAAACTTTCTGGGAAGCTCGGAGTTGCCAGAAGCTCTGGATTCGTCCCTGCCACTTGAAGCTCTCATCCGCCTAGCAGCCTGGAACTGCATAAAATCAGCTTGTTTCTGAGAGAGCATCTCTGACTTGAAGCCTTTCTGGCAGACAAAAACCTATTCATGTTGGCAAGAGCAGAGAAGATAGGAGCAAGCTTTATCTTTCATGTCTATTCTGCTCCTCAGCAAGCCCTCCCTCCAGACAGCTCTTTTCATTAGACAAATGTTTATTTCCCCCTCATAGCCTTTCATAATTTCATTCTTTGCATAAAGACAGGAATAATAAGGCATCACGACTCGAGGAGTGCGACAATCCGTTTAATTTGCTGGTTATTAAAATGCACAGAACTGAAGTTTAGCTGTTCAATGTTAGCAGTGTCCTGGGTCAGGAAGCTCTGCATGTTAAAGACTGTAACTGCCCGGAGGAATATGCCACTACACTGGCAATGTAAATGTGGAGGTGTCCCTGGCAGACATTGCATGATAAGTTATGCTTTAAATATACAGTAACAAATATTTTTCACTAAAAAGAAGACTCCTACCAGAGTATCCCATCACTGGTAGACCTTGCACTCACAAATTATACAGGGAGGTTTAATTCTGAGAGTAAAAATGGTTCAATTTTACAAGTTTCCAATATATTAATTTAGATGCAAAACCAGTTATCTGGGCACTTTTTATAAAACACAGCAAGGTGTGGTGTGCCAAAAAGATTTTCAGCAGGAAACGGATCAAGATAGTGGAAATCACCACCACTGCTGTACAAATACAAAAGTCCAAACTGATGTCTGGTAAATTAAAAAAAATTCAAACTGTTTCCCAACTACTTTATCAGGAAATCCACCCCAAATGTATTGAAATATTTAAATGTGACACTAGGTGCACTCTTGGAATGGCCTAGCACAGTGATGGCGAACTCCAGGCCTCGAGTGCCGCACACAGTGCAGGTTTTTAGGATTTCCTTAGAGTTTGACAGTTGGTAATTTGATTGCCAACTGTCAAATGCAATGGAAATCCTGAAAACCTGGACTGGGTGCGGCACTCGAGGCCTGGAGTTCACCATCACTGGCCTAGCAGCTCAGTTCATTCACTGACCTACTTCTTGTCCATGTATCACTGTTATCCTCCTCCTAGATTGACAGCTCTGGTGTTATGTGCTCTCCTAGTGAAGCGGATTCTCTACGCCATAGATCGGGGTGAGCAACACAGCCCAAAGGCGATGCCACTTTGAGCATTACTTGCCAAATGGCCCAGCAGGTGCAGAATTACCAACAGACAAGTGGAGAAATAAACAACAAAAGACACAGAGCCAGGGAAGTAGACACAACAGTACACAAAAGTAAAAAGAGTTTTATGCTAAAAAGAAAAAAACAAGCACTATTGCAGCAGTATTTGTAATGTGAAAAGAACCAGGGAAAAGCGTGCACAGCACCAGATAAAGCGATATTCAGCACACAAATTGTAAACTTCAGGCAGTAGTGATAACCTGTATACTTGCTTGTAGAGAAGGTACACACAGTTGCAGCAGCATTGTATTATTTATAGCTCCAGTGAAGAGTTTGCAATGCCTAAAGTAGATGAAAGGTTAACTGCAGGTCTGAACCAAGAAGAAAATGCACATAGTTGATTTTGGTAAAGAGACCATTGTTAGGATGGCTTCACACCACGTTTTTGGGGATCTGGGTCTATCCTTTTTGAAATGGATAGGCCGGGATCCGTTTTTGCCTCCCATGTATCTCTATGGTGCCGGATTGATCATATATGACCATCTGTTTGTGTGAATTCAGTCCGGAATCTGTTTGTGTCCTGTTTTTTCCCATACCCAGAAAACGGACAGAAATGAATCCGGTGGAGCACATAACATGGAAATTTATGGAGCCGGGTCCAAGAAAAAAAAAGGATTGTTTCCCAGATCCGGTTTTAGGTACTGAGCATGCTCAGAACAAATGCTCTTGTCCTACCAGCCCAATTTCTGTTCAGTATCTCTCCAGAAGTGACATTAACATTATGTCCTATGGGTGCACCGATCATCGTGCACAAAACGGATACTTAAAAAAACAAGATTCGGGAGCATAATTGCCATCCATTTACCCAAATCCGTGCTTGTCCATGTGGTCCTTCAAAAAACGGGATCCATATGGACAGGCACAAAACGTAATGTGAAGGGGGCCTTAGCTGAGAGACTTGGATAGTGAGGCAAACTTTAAAACATACAGCAACTGAATATAAGGCTTAATGAATAATAAGACACATGTATCAGCCTTATAGTCCTTGAGAGATGACTCTGAGGCCAGAAAAGCTTGCCTGAACTACTTAATTAACATAGCATGGGCCAAAGGAATGGGTGGTGGTTATTGGAGAAGGAAATGGCCCGATTCTGGAGCAAAATACAGATGAGAAACAGATGCCTTTACAGGAGTTAGGCTGGTTTCACACTGCAGTTTTTTCCCTGATCAGGTTCCATACAGTTTGTGTGCCAAAACCCAGAGCAGGTGTCAATCTTTCAATGATAGTTTTTCTCTGCAAGTTCCTCTCCTGGTTTTGGCACACAAAACCTAATGACAAGCAGGAGAACAATATGAGCTTTGTTGCTTATAAAATTTACATATTTATTAGAGGAAAACAACCAAATCCAGAGTAGGTGAGCATAAAAGCACAGCACAAAACATTGGTACCAAGAGTAAAAGAAGCAATCAGGGCTTTACATACAATAAGGCTGGGGTTACACATAGAAATCCGTTTTTGGAAGTCCTTTTCATCACCAATCCGTTTTTTATAGGGTGCTTTTTGAGCCTCCTGCACTTCTGAACGTTTTTGGGACTTAGTCATTTTTTCATGAAAAACGCATATGCGTTAACGCATGCGTTTCCCATAGGGCCCCATGTTAAAAAAACGCATACGTTAACGCATGCGTTTTTTAACTGATGCCAAAAACGCTGTTTACTGCGTTTTTGGCTCAAAAACGGACAGGGCAATGTTTTGAGCTCCAGAGAAAAACGCACAGGGTGTTTATTACACCCAATGCGTTTTTCTGTCAGTTTTTGGACTTAGAAAAAAAAAATGAGAAAACTGAAGCCAAAAACGGACTGAGAGCTTATGTGTGACCCCAGCCTAAGAGGTGCTGGGCATGGTTATTATATAGTACAAGTTGTTTACAGGGTAGGTTTAACAGAAATTATCACATATCAAATACATCCATATCCTGTATACCCTAGCCTGGGCACAACCCCTGTGACCGTAGTCATTACGCCCCTGGCTATGCCCACTACAAGGTATAGTGCTTGACTTGAGTAGTCATTTTGTACAGACGGCCTGAAACATATTGAGAAAGCACAGTCATATAATGATGTAAGTAAAGTGCTGTGTAATTCATTGTGCTATATAAGCAAATGAAATAAATTAATGCTATGATGCAGTAACGTTGCCCACATATACAGTTAGGGCCAGAAATATTTGGACAGTGACACAAGTTTTGTTATTTTAGCTGTTTACAAAAACATGTTCAGAAATACAATTATATATATAATATGGGCTGAAAGTGCACACTCCCAGCTGCAATATGAGAGTTTCCACATCCAAATCGGAGAAAGGGTTTAGGAATCATAGCTCTGTAATGCATAGCCTCCTCTTTTTCAAGGGACCAAAAGTAATTGGACAATGGACTCTAAGGACTGCAATTAACTCTGAAGGCGTCTCCCTCGTTAACCTGTAATCAATGAAGTAGTTAAAAGGTCAGGGGTGGATTCCAGGTGTGTGGTTTTGCATTTGGAAGCTGTTGCTGTGATCAGACAACATGCGGTCAAAGGAACTCTCAATTGAGGTGAAGCAGAACATCCTGAGGCTGAAAAAAAAGAAAAAATCCATCAGAGAGATAGCAGACATGCTTGGAGTAGCAAAATCAACAGTTGGGTACATTCTGAGAAAAAAAGAATTGACTGGTGAGCTTGGGAACTCTAAAAGGCCTGGGCGTCCACGGATGACAACAGTGGTGGATGATCGCCGCATACTTTATTTGGCGAAGAAGAACCCGTTCACAACATCAACTGAAGTCCAGAACACTCTCAGTGAAGTAGGTGTATCTGTCTCTAAGTCAACAGTAAAGAGAAGACTCCATGACAGTAAATACAAAGGGTTCACATCTAGATGCAAACCATTCATCAATTCCAAAAATAGACAGGCCAGAGTTAAATTTGCTGAAAAACACCTCAAGAAGCCAGCTCAGTTCTGGAAAAGTATTCTATGGACAGATGAGACAAAGATCAACCTGTACCAGAATGATGGGAAGAAAAAAGTTTGGAGAAGAAAGGGAACGGCACATGATCCAAGGCACACCACATCCTCTGTAAAACATGGTGGAGGCAACGTGATGGCATGGGCATGCATGGCTTTCAATGGCACTGGGTCACTTGTGTTTATTGATGACATAACAGCAGACAAGAGTAGCCGGATGAATTCTGAAGTGTACCGGGATATACTTTCAGCCCAGATTCAGCCAAATGCTGCAAAGTTGATTGGACGGCGCTTCATAGTACAGATGGACAATGACCCCAAGCATACAGCCAAAGCTACCCAGGAGTTCATGAGTGCAAAAAAGTGGAACATTCTGCTATGGCCAAGTCAATCACCAGATCTTAACCCAATTGAGCATGCATTTCACTTGCTGAAATCCAGACTTAAGACGGAAAGAGCCACAAACAAGCAAGACCTGAAGGCTGCGGCTGTAAAGGCCTGGCAAAGCATTAAGAAGGAGGAAACCCAGCGTTTGTTGATGTCCGTGGGTTCCAGACTTAAGGCAGTGATTGCCTCCAAAGGATTCGCAACAAAATATTGAAAATAAAAATATTTTGTTTGGGTTATGTTTATTTGTCCAATTAGTTTTGACCTCCTAAAATGTGGAGTGTTTGTAAAGAAATGTGTACAATTCCTACATTTTCTATCAGATATTTTTGTTCAACCCTTCAAATTAAACGTTACAATCTGCACTTGAATTCTGTTGTAGAGGTTTCATTTCAAATCCAATGTGGTGGCATGCAGAGCCCAACTCGTGAAAATTGTGTCACTCTCCAAATATTTCTGGCCCTAACTGTAAGTGAAAGTGGATGGCAGACAAACAACCAATTGTGCTGTTCATATGTAATCCCATGCACACTTCTGACACAAATGTCCATTTTATGGGTGATTTAGAGGACCATAAATAAGCTATTTATAAAGAAATAAATGAAACTAAGAAATATGTTTGAAATTGCTAAAATTACATCATATTGGACAAATCACCAATGTCATCAAAGTATGTTCTTTTTTCTGTAGTCTTTAGGATGATGTGATAAATAACACCGTAAAGGCCCTATCATATCAGCGTTTTTTGAAATTTGCGGCAGATGCGGTGAAAAAAACGCATCTGCCGCAATTACCGCTTACCGGCTGCACTTGCGGCGCGGTTGCGGTAAACGCCATGCAAAGTATAGGCGTACTTGCGGCAGGTGCGGCAAGTGCGGTTTTGCACTTGCGGCAGGTGCGGCAGCGAAAAAAACAGCGGCTGACCGCGTTTTTTTTCGCTGCCGCACCTGCCGCAAGTGCAAAACCGCACTTGCCGCACCTGTCGCAAGTACGCCTATACTTTGCATGCCGTTTACCGCAACCGCGCCGCAAGTGCAGCCGGTATGCGGTAATTGCGGCAGATGCGGTTTTTTTCACCGCATCTGCCGCAAATTTCAAAAACCGCTGATGTGAAAGGGCCCTAACACAATTCAGCTATAAGAGAATACATGTACAGTCTTGAGGATCAAATGTTCAAAGTCATAGGGCTTCTACAGTGTAACATATTGTAAGAAGGTGGACTATGGCCATATGCTCCTGTCCCTGAAGACACCAACTGCATTGTATTATACTATTGTAAACTGTGTTATGGGTCCATGTGAATATTGTAATACTTCAGATGATGTAGAAGTGTACATAAGGTGTTTATGTATAGAGTATAAAGTAATGTGTAATGTTGCTTTTAAGATAGGAATAATGTACCGGTATATAGAATAGTGTAGCAGGTAGACAGCTTATTGAGCTACTGACTGTAGGAAAAACGCTAATTAAGTAATGGGATCAGCACACTGAGGGTGGACATAGTCTTTAGAGGGGAGACTCCAACTTAGTTTAGTGTGTAGTGTGTACAGTAACAGGATATCCTCAAGTCATAGGCAAGTCATGTAAATACCTTAGATTACAGTTTACGGGTGCTTGTGACTACTCACCCCAACATAGGTAGACAGAAGGAATAGAGCTTCCGGTAAGGACTCAAGAAGTGACATGTTTAGAGAATTAGATCCGCCCCACTGATATGATTTCCAAGCCCTGGGCTCAAAATAGGTCCCACTGTCAATAGACTGACTCCAAAGGTGTGTGTCCTCAGGAAGAAGCCTGGTATAGACCTTGGTGAACAGGTCGACACAGTAACAGATGTTAGATAATGAGAGTTCAATCAACGGTTGTAACAATTAAGTACACTGGTCCCTGTGGGTGGGATGAGACCCTGAATCACTAAATGACTCAGACGTATGGGAGCATGGTGCTTAGCAGAGAGGAGAAGAAAGGACTAGCAACAGTAGTGGAACCAGCAGTTATAGAGGAAGCCATTTTAAGGAAAAAGTGTACCCTAAAGTCAAGTGAATTGGTAAAGACTTATTCCAGTGTTGTGCTCACAATATGGATGTGTTAAAGGTGCTGTGCAAAATATTAAGTACAAGACTGTTTACAAAGAACCGTGAATGTGTGTTGGATTCCCCCGCCAACGGATCCTGACCTGCTAGCTTGCCTAAATCAAAGTATGGCTAAAACCCAGAAAAAACACACACCCAGTGAGGATCAACACAACCAAAACCCCCCTTGCTCTGTGGGGATGGCTGAGGTACTGACTACAGGATGGAGCCCCTCTCCTGTGACTACCACTCCAAGCCACCCTCACAATATACACAGTATACAATTGATAAGCATCATTGGGGTCTAATTTATCCATCACATTCGTATATAGTATGTAAAGCTGTATACTATGATTTCTGTACATGAATCTAATAGTTTTTTTATTCTATCATGTGAATCAACTGATATATACTGTACACATTGTAATCAAAGAAAACTAAAACATTGACAAAAGTCTTGGAATGATCATTAATGGTCACCTTCCTAAAAAGACTGGCAGGTAAGTATGCCTCACTAACTATATAAAGAGGCCCAGTCATTGTACAAAATATTAGCTTTAAAAACCTGAAACTTCTCAAGTATATTCCAGCTTCTTTCATATTTTGTATTCTGTGTTATTGCAATTAATATTCCAATGGAAAACACAAAGTGCTGTCAGCTCTGCCTGGAATCTGCCTCTTCCCTGCATTATATATACATTGGTGACACAGGATAATTTGCATAGCCCCAAAAAAGAGACAGAAAAAGTATCTTTTTCCTCCTTAATTAAAATGTACTGCCGAATATAAATGCAGATAGAGACTGGAGAAGAACAGCATTTCACATGACACACAGGGAGGGGAGGGGGTAGAAAGCAGCATATAAATAGTAAGACCATCAACTAGGATATAGTTAGTTCAATGTGTGCGACTTCTAGAACGGAAAAGTTGTGAAGCTAAATAGAGACATATAAAGGAAATGAAGAGGCCACAATTAGAAGATAATCTTAGGTAGCGTGCATATACTCTCTCATGGGATATTTCTGTGGCTCCATATACTGTATTTCCATATCAGTATAGAGATGAGTAACTGAAAACATCCTATAGTGTATTGCATTCGGATCCACACAGTGCTGACAGGCAACGATAACACACGTAAACACAAAATGCAGTTTATAAATGAAGGTCTTTATTATTAAGGGAATAAGAAATCCAAACTTAAAGGACCCTGTGTGAAAAAGCGAATGTTCCCTAAACCTAATAACTGGTTGGGGTCACCATTAGCTGCAACAACTGCAACCAAGCATTTGTGATACCTGGCAATGAGTCTTTTACAACGCTCTGGAGGAATTTTGTCCCACTCATCTTTGCAGAATTGCTGTGATTCAGCCACATTGGAGGGTTTCCGAGCATGACCAGCCTTTTTAAGCTTATATCGCAGCATCTCAATTGGATTAATGTAAGGACTTTGACTAGGCGACGCCAAAATCCTACTTTTGTTTTTCCTAAACCATTCAGAGGTGGACTTGCTGGAGTGTTTTGGATCATTGTATTGCTGGATTACCCAAGTATGCTTTAGTTTGAGGTCACAAACACATGGCCGGACATATTCCTTGAGAATTTTTTGACAGACCGCAGAATTCATTATTCCATTTACCACAGCAAATCTTCCAGTTACTGAAATTATATATGATTTCTATCTAGTTCGTTGACTGTATTTGCATTTCCATGGCTCTAGACTAGTGTTTTTGCTTTTCCACTCACCTCTGATTTTTTCTAAGTTATTGACAGAAGTAGATTGAGAAGTAGAAACTCATAACTGCATTGTTTGCAATCTGTAAATTTAGAAACAAACCACTTCTGTACACACAAATAATTTCATTCATTCATACCAGAATTATGATGTAAAAAGTCACAATATTTTTGGGCAAGTCAAAACTTGCATAAAAATATTGTGATATTTAATATTTACAGTCTAACCTAGATATGCCAATATGGGCGGAGCATGGGTGGGGTGTGTTATTCTCCCTCATCACATTTGTGATAAATTATGAAACTATAGGCACTGCCAAATGCCCTCAAGCCACTGTCATATTCAACAACAGAAGTACCTTATTAATTAAGCCGCCTCTTAATGAATTAGGTACGCTGTACTCCTGCACCATGTGCGACATCAGTCTTCATAAATCAGCCTCTTTATGCTTCATAGTTTTAAGTTTGGAAGAAGACACAGGTCCATTAAGCTCAATCAATATCCAAACATGTTGATCCTGACGAAGACAAAAACCCTATGGAACCGACACTAATTGTCCTATATTAGGGGAGAAATTCCTTCCCAACTACACATAAAGCAACAAGACTAGTTCCCTGAATCAACGTCCCATGAAAGTGATTCAGACCTTTTGTTTACTTTTGTAGCAAATCAAACATTACAACATTACGGGGCAAAAAGTGCCATAGTCTCATTGCTCTTAAGGTACCGTCACACGCGGCAATATTGCTAAGCAATTTCACTGGGAATTTGCTGGTTGCAGTGAAATCATGGACACATTGTTCTATTTTGTTGCCGTGTACAAATGAAACAATGTGTCCATGATTTCACTGCAACCAGCAAATTGCCAGTGAAATTGCCTAGTAATATTGCCGCTTGTGATGGTACCTTTACAGTATTGAATCGCCATCTGTGATAATTAAACCTTTGTTACTCTAGACATAGAAATGCCCCCGTGTCAACACTGTAGACCTAAAGGCCCTGTCACACATAACGAGATCCCTAACGAGATCGCTGTTGCATCACAGAATTTGTGACGCAACAGCGATCCCGTTAGCGAACTTATTAGGTGTGACACGCACCAACAATATGGCCACTGCTGTGAGATCGTTGATCGTTACACACTGCTCTGGATCATTCTACGTCGTTGTGCTCCTGCTGGGAGTGCAACATCTTTCTGTTTGACAAGGACAATGACCAACGATCTCAATGCTACGCTATGGAGTGACAATTCCCAACAACCTCGGTATAATTCTGGATCGCTGGTGCATCGCTTTTCACATCACTGGTGAGATACCTGTTTGACATCTTACCAGCGATGTGAAAAACGACGCACCAGCGATCTCTGCACATCGTTATCATTATCGTGATCGCTGGTGTGTCGTTATGTCTGACTGGGCCTTAAGAGTAAAAAGCTCGTTAAAGGGTTCTTTGTTCTGTCCCCTCATTTATTTTTACATTGTAATAAGATCACCCCTAAGCCTCCAATTTCCAAACTGAATAACTCCAAGTTTTGGTACTGCAGCCACCCATTCCATTAATAACTTTGGTCGCTATTCTTGCACACGCTTTAGTTAAGCAATGTCTTTCTTATACACCGGAGACCAGAATTGTTTACTAAGTGTGGTCGCAGTAGTGACTTGTATAGAGGTAAAACAATGTTCTCATCATGAGATTCTGACTCTTTTAATCCATCACATAACTGCCTTGGAGCAGCTGCCTGGTACTGGTAAGTAAAGTTGAGTTCCACCCATATGTCCAAATCTGTTTCAATGAGTATTTCATTACAATGTATTACCTAACCTTTTACATAATCGTGCATTTTATTTCTTTAAATTTTATTTCCTCTGCCCAAGTGCTTGTCCTTCCAGTTACCGGTATCTACATCAAACTTCGATTGTCAACTCTCAGCCAAAGTTTCCAGCTTCCAGACATCCCTCTCTAATATTAAATTATCCTCCTCCCTGTTTATTAGATCTTAGCATCATCCTTATTTGCAGGGGGGAGAGGTTCAAGGCATTTTTTTTGCTGTTGTCTTGAGGCATTTGCTGATGTTTATTGCTCCAAATTCATCAACATTGCGCACACAGTTCATGCTTTTGGTACAAATGGAAAGGATGGTGATTCACTGCTCTCAATAAACAAAGGGGTGTAATACTTGCATGAAAGGATATATAGCAACCAGAGAAAGACTCCCCTAAGGAAGCTTCCATGCGCAGCGGAACGCGTGGGGCCCCCAGTTACCCACGTTGCAGCATCTAATTTGGTATGATCTGTGTTATATGAGGGTAGCCTCTTGTGGGATTTGATGGTATGATTGTGTCAATTGTGATATGGTTATGACAGATTTCCCCTAACTAGAGGCATCCTCATGCCATTTAGATGCATTACAGTCTAATTTTGGTGGCTGGTATAATGGGACCTACATGGTTTTAAGTGTTTTTAATATTGTGTTTTTTGCCTATTTTGATACTAATTGTTTTTGATTATGGGTGTGCAATCTGTCTCCGCATAATCTTTCTCTGGTTGCAATTTTGGTACAAAGGCAAGAGAAAGGACTTAATTCCTGTTAGTAACAATTTTTTCAAAACATTACAAAAACATGCAGTTTTTGAAATAGGAATAACACTACACCAAGGGGAAGGGGGACTGGAGTGGAGGTTCACAAATTTTGAAATGATTTTTTAAATAGAAACAATTGATTAAGTAGTTGAAAACAACCGGAATCAATAAATTTGGCCCAGAAGGTGGAAAACAACACAAAAAATCAGAAGAGCATATATAATAATGATTTAAAAAAGGCATAAACTGAAAAATGAAAACAAAAAAAAAAGGTGAAAACAACACAAAACTAGATGAATAAATAGTCACAAAGGCAATGATGGATCCCATGATTATAACTGAACCACATAGAAAGGATGTACAGGTTGTGTTTGATGCCTCTATTATCACTGACCACTGTTGGTAAATTATGTTTTTTTCTCATGGCTTTTCCATAACTTGAACTTGACATTTAGGCAATACCAGGGATATCGTCTCAGACTTGACCCACATGGCAATCGAAGAATCCTCTGATGGGCCCCTTTGCAGTAATATGTCACTTACCCCCCAACAAGATCAGTAGTTGGCAAAATACACTTGTTTCACTATGTAGTGATAAAGGAAGCATTCCATAATTCACTTTACAAAATACCCAATAGGTAAATTTGAGAATGTAATACTTGCATCTGGGTGATCAGTGGACCCCTAGGGTAATGTTAGTGGTGGGCCCCCACCACCCCAGTCTGACACTGCATGGATAATGATTATAAGTCCTAAAGGCCCTGTCACATAAAGAGATCGCTAACGAGATCGCTATTGGGATCGCTGTTGCGTCACGAAATTCATGACGCAACAGCGATGTCGTTCTGTGTGACACGCACCAACGATCTGGCCCCTGCTGTGAGATCGTTGATCATTAAACACTGCTCTGGGTCAAAAGTGTAGCTTTATCTTCATTTTCACTTTTTTACTTTAAGTTTATCATAAGCAGAGTTTGTGTGAAGATAAGATGAATGTAACAAGGAAGGCATGACGGAAGGTGTAGCTGCAATACAGGCACTTCCAGGCAACAAATCAATTGACTGTGATAGCAGTTTTGTGTCTCCAATCAATCTATCTCCATGACTGTCACATCGCTATAGAATGTAAAGAAAGTTTGTATGCCATGCCTGACAATACAAAGCCCCACTATACATACTTACATCTTTATTAATGTATTTCAATTTCCTCCATTTTATAGGATGCCGTCTCCCTTTGATGTTGCCGTCATGTCATGTGCTGCCTGCTCTGCCCTGTCCTTTGTTTGATCCTTTATTGTATTTCCATAAACTGCATTTCGCCATCAATACAACAAACATAAATACATTTATACAGGAATAAATACAATAGTATAATATCAGAATTGACCCACTATTTGACCATGGCAAGCGGATGCACCTACAATGACAAATCGAAAGACAAATACTGAATTAATCATCCACAGACCCGGGAAAAGAAGAAAACAAATGGGTGCGTGAATATTTTCCTATAGATAGAAGAAAAACCCTAAAAAGCCTTGGGGTCTATTGGGCTAGGGCTGAGAGCAGAGCAAGAGAAGAATCCTTCCATCTCGAACAACCCCCTAGACATTAATCCCATACACCAAAAGACAAGCAGAACACACATTACAGATGTCAGGACTGTGCTTCAAACCAATTTCTTCTAACAAAACCGCTCCAGTGAAACATAAATTAGCTACCGCATTAGACAGCAGCGAACCAGCATCATAAATAAGGCAGAACCATAACGCCACCATAAAGAGAGTGGAAAAGCCACGAAATGAGATAACGCAAGCAAAACAACATCACAAAACCAGTATATTTTAGCCGCACTCGCATATAAGCATAATACCCATTCTCCCCCTGGGTGACGTATATCTTTGCTGTTTTTATTAGCCTGGAAAACAGGAATGCACAGTCTTATAGTGCAGAGTGCCATAAAAGCTGTTTATTCCCCTCTCTGATATATATCACATTTCAGTGCAGAGAACAGTGAGTGGTATTAGAGGAGTACAGCGGTGGATTTCAGGGTGGCTCATTATGACTTTTTTCACAGTAACCTATTTATTAAAACAAAAAAGGCAAATCTGTCTCCTCTAAATGCTTATTGGCAAATAGTTCTTGTATGCAGAAAATAGAGGTTTCACTTATAAGGAGTCATAGATAATGGGCAAGTGCACAGCACAACTGTATATCCTTAATTCTGCAAAACGCCCTCACATTTGTATATAATGCACACTACTGTATTACTTGCCTCCACCCATGATCATTGCCCACTGGGGGGTAGTGAGCACTGAATGCAAGTTCATTATATATAGATCTAAGCACTGTGCAGAAGGCAAAACCTTGAGCCTACCTGTATGGCAGTCACTATGACCCACCTCTGAGTATTCACTTTATTATTGCTGATTTTGAAAGCTATGTCGCTTCAGCGTTGATTGTGATATGGCATATTCTTTAAGTTTTGATAGCTGGTTGCTAATTTTCTGTAAGTCTAAATATTAACCTCTTCACCCCTGGGCAACTTTTCAGTTTCTGCTTTTTGTTTTTCCCTCCCCTTCTTCATAGAACTATATTTTTTTTTATTTTTCCATCAATATAGACATATGAGGCTTGTTTTTTGCGGGATGAGTTGTACTTGTGAATGACAACATTTATTTTACCATATAGTGTACAGGAAAATGGGGAAAGAATTCAAAAAGTGTGGTGAAATTGCAAAAAAGTGCAATTACACGTTTGTTTTTTTTTTTTTTTTATTCACCATGTTCACATGAGCCTTTACTTTTTTGTTTTTTTCATACACTTAAAAAATGTTTTCTCTCTATTTTACACTGACCACTAGGGGGCCTCAGTGCTGATGTAGCACCCCAGGGTATGGGAACTCGGATGTCTGGGACCTTTGCTTCGGTGGGGATATCACTGGTGGCCTGCCGACATCCGTGACCCCGGCAGACAGCCCACAAGAAACGGTTGTTTTAGTGTTGACAAAGGGATTAGAGTCTTTGTCTCATGATGCCACCTGCACTTCCTGGTGACTAGACACCAGTGCCGCTACAGTCCTCCGGAGGGTGGTGGTATTGCGACTAGGGTGGAGCAGCTCACTACAGTTAGAGCTAAACCTCCGGGGCAGTGATAATTGTGAGGAATGGAGCAGGGGTTTGGCCAGGTTGTGGATTAATGGGATAATCTCTGCAGGTGACGGGGACAGGGGGTGAAGAATGCACACACACGCTGTTGAATGTCTCTTTACCTTTTACTGGTAGTTTAGCAGGTAAAAGTCTGGAACACTGTCGGGTGACTAGGAAACACAGTTGAATTTACACAGCAAGTGGGTGTAAGGCCTCTGTGTCCTCTTTTCCCTGTGTTGAAGCCCCTGCCCCGTGCAGAACTTGGCTGGCCTCCACTACTCTCTCTCCACCGGCGCTGTCATCGGGACACCTCTGATGACTACCACTGTCTCTCTCTCCACGGTGTCTGGCCCCCTGAACGGTAATTAAGCAGGCGACAAGGTGAGTGAAGTCTCGCGGTTTGCCTGGGTTCTGTGCTGAGCGTGTAGCTCTCTTGCAGGTGCGGATCCCAGTGCACGGTGTGTTGTTTGGGCGAACCTATTCTGGCTCCTCGGCTCCCACTTTCCTTCCTCTTTCCTCTCCTTGCCTTCCGTCCCCACTCTTGGGCTTGGCAGGACTGCTCAGAGGCTGTTCAGGGTCACCAGTTCGGGCCTAACACGGCACCGATCACCAGGACGTATTCGCAACTCTCCTAGCATCTGCACACTCTGACTAACTCCTCCCCAGCATCAGTATTTATAGGGGGTCTTGCCTAAGGGCAGCAAGTTGAGCTCCCCCTACTGTGCTGGGGTGGAAGGTGTTGGTTGTACTGGTGTAACTGCTGAGGATGTTCATCTGTGTTCTAGGAAGACCTGTGGGTACCTATTGATGCAGGGCGCCACACTGAACACTTTGATCGCTTGTGCTACATAGAGCTACAGCACATCTCTATATAGCACAAATGATCACTTAATGTGGATGTCGGCACTCACCAGGAAATGATTCCATATCGCTTCCGGATTCAGCTGTCCAGGTAACAGATCACAGGATCTCCGATCACAGCGGGGAATGGCGCAATCCTTGCCGCACGACTTTAGATCACGCTCTCCATGCGCAAGGTGGGGGTCAGCCACCAACCAATAATCTAAATATTGGACTTTTTCTCTACACTTCATATGAGATCACGTTATAATATAGTATTTCTTCAATACATTATGATATTTTTGTGTTCAATGGCAAAAACAACTTATCATAAAAAAAAGGATATTCAGGATTTAGTCAGATCACAGATAGGCAACCAAATTATTGCCTTGTATTGAAGGACTCTCCTATTAGAGGCTGGGCTCTTTTAGCTTAGAAAAAAGCCACTGCAGAGACCTCATTCATATGTGTAAATACATGTGTGTCAATACAAAGGACTGATACATGACTTATTCCTGCCAAAGACCTTACAAAGGGACAGGAGTCATTTCTTATGCGTGGAAGAAACAATTCCAGCAGCTTAATAGGAAAGGGTTCTTTATAGTTAGAGCAGTCAGACTGTGGAATGCCCAACAAGATGTAGTAGTAACGGTAGATAACATAACAACATTTAAAAAGGGATGGATGTTCTGCTCACAACAAATGGCATTGAGGATAACAAATTGTCTAGTGATAGAGAATGTAGAACTGGCTGGACAAAGGTTGAACTTAATAGACCTAAAGGCCCTGTCACACGTGTCAATGTCGCCCGCGATATCGCTCATGCGTCACAGATTAGCCGTCGCTCAGATGACGCGTGATCATCAAGCAATTATCGCCGGGTACATGTCACAAGTGTCAATATCCGGTGCCAATGACCTGGCGATGTGTCGACGACGCAACCCCGAGAGCGATTATTTTTAGTCGCTGTACCGAGTCACACATCAGAGATCTTTTCTTTCAATGTGGGCGATCTTTGTGACACGTCATATAGGTAGGTGTGGTACAGGCGTAGTAACATTATGTGTTACCTTATGAAATAATCAGAGGGGAGATTTTGTAAACTTTTTTCCATTTTATTGCTAATAAAGTCACAAAAGTCAAAAACATTTCAAACATCTCAAGAATAAAACAATTGATAGTCTCATAAAAGTGTCAAGTTACATTTCTAAACAACGTGAGTGTACAATACATTTGGAGCAATATATAGCCGTATTATTTCTTACAATGTTATGACACTAATATCAATGCAGTACATCTTTGTATAATTAATATCAATAATGCTACAATAGCAATTGATAATATTGAGTCATAAAGACTACAAGAAGGCAGGCTACACAGTGCTGGTCTGCCAGCTCACGGCACTAGGGCCATTAAAGTATTCTTTGTATGTATCCCGATTTGCCTTGGCCTCCTGGCGGGTGCGACCATGACTCAAAATAGCTTGAAGCGGTGCAACATCTGGCTCTTCTGCCCACCAACCCCCCATCACCAGTTCACCATTTGTGGGGTCGATATAGTCTGCAAAACTGGGAGGGATGTATGAATTGCCATCCCTACGGCAAAGGAGGTTGTGGAGGACGCAGCATGCCAACACTATCATGTCTATGGAATCTAATTTCATATTTTTGGCAGTGTGGAAAATACGAAACCTGTTGGCCATAATCCCGAAAGCATTCTCCACTACTCGGCGTGCTCTGGATAGCCGGTAGTTAAAAATCCTTTGGCTCGGTGTCACACTCTTACGGGGATATGGCCTCAGTAGGTTAGGATGTAGAGCGAAAGCTTCATCCGCAATAAATACATAGTTCATGTTGTTCTTGGTCACTGCATTTGGCGGCAAGTTCAGACTTCCATTTTTAAATTTTTCTCCAAACTTGGTTTGGTCTAAAACACCACCATCGGAGACCCGGCCATTCATTTCCACGTTAACAAAAATTAATTCATAATTGGCATTTACCAAGGCCATCATTATAATACTGAAGTATCCTTTATAATTGTAGAAGAATGAGCCGCTGTGGGGGGGTTGAGTAATGCGGACATGCTTCCCATCCACGGCACCTCCACAGTTTGGAAACTGCCACTTTGCTTCGAATTGAGAGGAAATATTAAGTCAATCCTCGTGTGTTTTTGGAAATGAAATGTAGGTAGGCATCAGACACCGCACTATTGCCTCATACGTTTTTGGTATCAAGACACTGAGGAGTGGTCAAGAGATGGCATGTATTGTAGGTCCTTCATTGTACGTCGAGTTGCAAGGAAGCGTAGTGTCACTGCCAGCCGTTCCTTGGGTGTTACTGCAGCACGCATAACAGTGTTCTTGCGCCGAATAAAAGGGGTCACAGCTTCTAAATCGAAGCACTGATGTGACATTCTAACATAATTCATAAAGTCATCAGGGCTCCTCTGTTTGAGGTGTCAGAAAAGTCGCATATGTGTCTGATCTTCATTTCTGCAAAATATAAAGGGAGGGGACAAGAGGCGCAATAGTGCCCTATCACTAGTGACACTAGTATGTAAAACGGTGTTGCTGTGTGGCCGCTCACCTGATCCAGTTGTGGTCCCCACAACTGGTTTAACTGCGTTTAGGAATCAATGTTCCAAGCTGCTGCAGGACCTCCACCTACCACTGGATCGTGGTATGTTCCAAGAGAAATGATGGGAGTGATGGTGTGCCACGGTCCGCGCTGCTTCTGGATTAAAAACTCACCAAAGAGCCCAACAACCTTTCATCCTCTTTATTCCAAAGCGTTTCAACGCCACAACCCGGCGTCTTCCTCATTTCTCTTGATCTTCATTTCGACTGAGCCAGTCCCTAGCCCAGATGCGTCTTGGTTTTCTTCTACAGGCATCCAGCCTCTCCTTCTCCAGCTTCTCCTCCTCCAGCCTAGCAGCCGCAATAATAAAGATAGCCGCCACAGCTGCACTCTCTGCTGGATCCATGGTGAACAACCTGTCACAATTCAATCATGAAAAAAACATGGTATTATTTATAGGTAGTAAAAGGTACTCCATAGTTTAGCGTGTACAAGGTTATTGTTAAACAACACTTACCTCACAAAACTTGTCTTGATAAAAGATAAGAACAACGCTGATGCAAGTAGCAAAATGTCATGACCGCGTTCAAAAATCAATGCTCTTTATGTGTTCTATACATATATGAACTTTGCAATTGCTTTTGTCTCCCTTTGTGGCGTTGTTCTTTGATCGTCACATCGTGCGTGGTGATTGGTTAGTACCGGCGTCGTAATAGTGACGCTATGTGCTGACGTTGGTTTATCAACTCCTGGCGCGTGGCGATTGGTTAGTCACAGTGACGTGATAATGATGCAATGTGCTGACGTTTTCTTTAGCGGCAGTCGTGAAGTTCGTTGATTGGCCTACACAGATGCCGAGCGTCGTGGTTGCCATTGATTGGTTACACAGAGCCACGTCATCGGCTAACCAGCGGCGTCGCCGGACAAGTGAAGTCACGTCCTGCCCTCCATTTTGTGTTGGAGCTGCTCTTGGCGATTTTTCTGCATCTCTTCCATCTTGAAGTTGCTGTGGGATATTTTTCTGCATCTCTAGCAAGTCCTGATTGAAGGTACGTGTATGATTTCCTCTATCCATTTTTTATAAAGTGTTGCTAAATGCTAGGCCATTTTTATTACGTTTAAAGTTCATGGTGGCTCATTGGTTTGCATTGCATGGGGGTTCAGTGGTTAGCATTGTATAAGGTATGTGGCTCAATGGTTAGCATTGTATATGCTGGGTGGCTCAGTGGTTAGCATTGTATATGGTATATAAAATATACGGTGTAAAATATCTTTGCATTCTGTTTCCTTTGGTTCCACAGAGCCACGCCTCTCATATCCTGTCTTCCATTTTGTGTTAAAGTTGCTGTGGGCGATTTTTCTGCATCTCTCGCAAGTCCTGATTGAAGGTACGTGTATGATTTCCCCTATCCATTTTTTATAAAGTGTTGCTAAATGCTAGGCCATTTTTATTGCGTTTAAAGTTCATGGTGGCTCATTGGTTTGCATTGTATGGGGATTCAGTGGTTAGCATTGCATACGGTGGGTGGCTCAATGGTTACCATGGTATACGGTGGCAGAGTTCAGTTGACCGCACATGGCAAATCTCAAACTCGTGCATCAATTTTAGGTAGGACACAATCATAATCACAATCCTTGTTATGAGTCACATGGCACTGTGTAGCTATATCTTTAAATTTTATGTTTCCTTGACTGCAGTTTCACTTTTTGTAATCTTTTCTTTTTTAGATGATGGCTGTAAACAAACAGTTCATGAGGTCTTTTATTGAGATTTATCAGGAACATCCTTGTCTCTGGCTAGTTTGCAGTCCGGAGTATAGCGACAAGGATAAAAAACGAGTTGCTCATAATAAACTAGTAGTTTTGACACAGCAGTACCACCCTGACCAGACCATTGATGTCAAATTTGTGAAGTTGAGGATCAGATCAATGCGTACAGTTTATAAAAAGGAATTAGAAAAGGTCAATGCTTCCAAACGCTCGGGTAATGGTGCAGATTAAGTCTACACACCAAAGTTGTGGTACTTTGACCTGCTACATATCACATTGGACCAGCAGACTCCCAAGACCATGGCCCTCAGTGAAAAGTTCTCTGAAACCACACCCCCGACATGTGAAGAACCAGCGACCCCTGATGATGTAAGTACTGTCACTTGTCATTGTTAATTTCCCATAGCAGATCTAGGGTTGTTTATATCCAAAAAAAAAAACAGTTTCCCTTGCAAAATGAATTGTTTTAGATTTACTTTTGTATTGCTTAATATTTTCACTTTATATCACCAACTCCGCACTGTTTATCAGCTATATACCTCAATCTGCTGGATAACTGCTCTTTTCTATGCATACACTGTATCTAAATTTCGAACCTGGTATCTGTTTGTGGGACAAGTGCATTTGTTAATGTCTATATTTTTCCAACAGGACCCTCAAGAGGGATCAAGTGGTTTGTCGTCGTCTATTAACAATGAGGACTCGTTTGTGGACAACTCTCTAAAAAAAACATACATTTGTGGTTTGACGAAACATATTTTTTTTCGTAAACAAATAACAATTTACAAACATTAGCACCAATGTTGACTGTTGTACAGTCACATAAAAATATTTTTATAAATATTGGCATTGTAAACAAAAAAAACAAAACAGGGCAATGCAACATGTAAGCTCAGAACTTTTTTTCCAGGATTTAGCAGATAGCACCGCGAAAGATATAGTCAAAACCTAGACAAACAAAAGCAGCACTGGACTTAACCTCAATGTTGGTGAGGTGTAAGGAGGTATGAATCAACAGCACACACAGCATAAATAAAATATAAACAAAAAAAAAATAAAACTAGTCCTCTGTGTGCCCGCGGGGTGGGTTCCTCATCAACCACCTAATTAATTCCCTTTGGCGGCTCACCTCCCGTGCCAGCCTCCTGTTCTCAGGTACAGCAGTGATGGTGGCACTGATGGTTGTGCTGGATCATCTGGCAAGTCATCAGATGCAGGGGAAGGTGAGTGACTGAGAGACGGTGGCCTTGCAGGTGGGGAGGCCAGTGATGTTGCCTGTTCCCGTGCAGATGGTGGAGGGTATCCGTCATCAGGATTTCCCCCGCTTGCTGTGGAAGCAGCGAAGGTCGATGCAGATGGTGTCTCTTCCCGTGCAGGGGGTGGAGGGTTCCCGTTATCAGGATTTCCAGCACTTGCTGCGGAAGCAGCGGAGGGTGATGCAGACGGTGCCTCTTCTTGTGGAGTGGTTCCCTCATCCACGGATGAGGATGGCGATGTTGGTGGTACTACTGGTACCGATGCAGGTGCAGCAGCACGCCTTGCAGCAACTGGAAAGGAAAAGGGAAAAAATTACAGCAAGTCCACACATACATAATACACGAGTTTTGTTGAATGAAAAAGAGAAATCACAGTTTTGGCCTGCACTTATCAAAATGAGGATCCTAGAATCTATAATCTAAAAAGCCGTTGTTATTTTACAAAGCGTTTCTACACCAACCAATCTTGCGTCTTTAGTGCACAGAGGAAATAAGTTTAAGTAGCCAAAAATGGTTGTGAAATAAATAACTACATAAACACCCACCGAGGATTTAAAAAAGGTGAAGGAGATATGAAGGTCATAGGGACATGACAAAATGATAACTATAGGAACGGTAATAAATATACGGTAGTAAAAAATATAAAATACGAATATGTTATAAAAACTGTTATATTTTTGGATCAAGAATCTTCATTTGGGTTCATGCAGCCCAAAATAATCAATGGAATTTTCCTTCAGACAGTAATAATCTAGGAATCTATATTGGAGCCCCTATGGCAAGGTGCCACAGGGGGGTACAGCACCCAAAGAAGAAGGTGTAGCACCTCCATAGTCAAAGGTAGAAGGGTGGGGGGAAGCTGGAACTGCATAGTCTTTGTACAATAGCTACAAGCCCATTGACACCATAGCACCAGGTACTAAATATGCAGTAGGTCACAAGTGGTGGAGCATAGCTGAGTCGGAAATTTGATGTCAGTAGACAGTTGACAACAATTAGAAGATAAGAAAAGTGTAAAGAGGGCGTACGCAGTTGACACTGCCCCTCTGACACACGGGTACCTCAAGCTTAGCCCCTTCACGACCCATGACGTTGTAGAATGTCATGACGTTTCAGCGGCCCGTTGCCACGGTGCCCGCCATCGGGCCCTGGTGCTCTGTGAGATTCTGATCAGATTGCACCGGGGCTTGAGGTCTGGGGGAATTCCCCAACCCCAGGACCATTCCTCCACAGGCATCATCACCTACCACCACACACAGTGCACATTTGATGAGTTTTGGTAAAAAATTTGTCACAAATCTAAACACAAAGTCAGAGTTTTGTAGCTGGTGTCCATCTTGGAGTCAGAATCATGGAAATTGAGGAGTCGGAGGTTTGGCTTCCCACCTGGCCGCTATACCATCACAGTCCAAAGGACGTGAGCAGCGCCGGCACACCTTCCCCCAGGTAAATCACAGGTGCCGTCATGAACATAGACTTTATTCCGTGTACATAGACCCCTTCAGCTGTCTCCCAGGGGCACGGAGCCGGGAAGGCCACCGTGACATTCCACAATACCATCATTACAATACAATACCATCATTAAAGCCCGGGTTCCAAGTTCACATTCCCCTTGGGTGCTACATTACTCACCACGTTCCCGGCGGATCTGCTGACGGATGCTTGCAATCCGGTCCGGGGTCTTGTACCTCAGATCGACAATTTTTCGCCAGATCTGCTTCCATGTCCTCTCCACCCCGAGGCGACTCCACAGCAGACGTCGAACCTGGGAAAAAAATGTAAAAAATTAAATAAATGCACAATCAGAAAACAGTTGGGGAATGCAAAATACATGCAGAGCCTTAACGGCAGGACAACCATAACATACCATATATACTCGAGTATAAGCCAAGTTTTTCAGCACAAAAATTGTGCTGAAAAGTTCACCCCTCGGCTTATACTCGGGTCATACAGTATGTGCTGTGGGGGGAGCCGGTGACCGGAGGCTGGAGGAGGCAGGATGAGGCTACAGAATGAGTGGGCGGTCACGTGGGCCCACTCATTAGATATGCACTGCATCCCCCTGTCAATCAGCGGCAGGGGGAGCAGTGCACTATCCATACAGACCCCCTCCTGCTGGCACAGCAGCCCCCAGCAGTGGTGGTATACAGCAGGCCCCCATATATCATGTAACCGGCCGGTCGCAGCAGCGATGACGTCATGCCGCTGCTCCAGTCACAGCAAAAGAACCCGGGATACAGCGAGGACGGGAGGACAGAGGACTAGAGATGAGCCAACCCCCTAGTGTTCTAATTCGATTCGATGAATTAGTGATTTGGTCGTCGAATGTTCGTCGAATGTTCGACGAACAACTCGAACCCCATTGAAATCAATGGCAGGCTACAAAAAACACATAGAAAACACCCTCAAAGGGCTCCAAAAGCTGCCAAACTACTGGCAGCTGGCAGGTGGGGGCCGATATCGAGGGCTGGAGGTGGCTGGGGAGGCTGAAATCAGAGCGGGAGGTTACGTGGTGCCGCTCATTTGCTATTCATGATATGCACTGCATCCTCCCGTTCATCAGCGGGGGGGATGCAGTGCATATCTCGTAATACAGGCTCCCCCCGTACCGTAGTTATACAGGCTCCCCCAGCATATATACAGGCTCCATCGTAGGTATACAGGCCCCCCTCACAGTTTTGCGCCCCCCCCCCCCTCACAGTATGCCCCTTGCAGTGTTCCCCTCTGCTCCCCCGTCCTCCTATGTGCTCCCCTGTGTCTCTCCTCTGCTCCCTCTCTCCTCCTCCTCCTCCATTCTTCTCACCTGTCCTCGCTCCTGCACGTCCCGTACACTCCAGGTGTCCGGTCTCTCCAGCATCTCCTGCGATGTGCTGCCAGGACCTCGCGTGATGTCATATTCACATCACAGCCGGTTACCTAGTAACCGGCAGTAATTACACTGCCGGTTACTGGTTAATGGCTGTCATGTGATTATGACATCATGCCAGGTCCTGTAGAACAGAGGAGAGGTGAGGATGACCTGCTTTGTTATTTTTAACCCCTGCACTCCGGAGGAGTGCATGAATGGATGGGTGTGTATGTATGTATGTGTGTGTATGTATTTATGTATGTGTGTGTATGTGTGTATGTATGTGTGTATGTATGTGTGTGTATGTGTGTATGTATGTGTGTGTGTATGTGTGTATGTATGTGTGTTTATGTATGTGTGTATGTATGTGTGTGTATGTATGTGTGTATGTATGTGTGTATGTGTATGTGTGTATGTATGTCTGTGTATGTATGTATGTATGTATGAGTGTATGTATGTATGTATGTGTGTATGTATGTGTGTGTATGTGTGTATTTATGTGTGCATGTATGTGTGTGTATGTATGTGTGTGTATGTATGTATGTGTGTGTGTATGTATGTGTATGTGTGTATGTGTGTATGTATGTGTATGTGTGTATGTATGTGTGTGTGTATGTATGTGTATGTATGTGTGTGATTGTATGTATGTATGTATATGTGTGTGTGTATGTGTATGTATGTGTGTATGTATGTATGTGTGTGTATGTGTGTGTATGTATGTATGTGTGTGTATGTGTGTATGTATGTATGGATGGATGGATGGATTCATGGATGGATAGGTGTGAGTGTGCGTGGATGTGTGCTTGCGTGGATGTGAGCGTGCGTGAATGTGAGCGTGCGTGAATGTGAGCGTGCGTGAATGTGTGCGTGCGTGGATGTGAGCATGCGTGGATGTGAGCGTGCGTGAATTTGTGCGTGCGTGGATGTGTGCGTGCGTGGATGTGTGACTCCGGGACTCCCGGTGTCGCAGCTATCTGCTGACAGGGCCTGCTGTGACGTCACAGTCACATGATCGGCGGTCATGTGACGTCCTGTCAGCAGATAGCTGCGACACCGGGAGGACACTGGGACCCTGCGGGACCCTGCCGACCTCCCTGAAGATAATTTATTCACTGCTCTGCCGGCGCTCCCGCCGGCAGAGCAGTGAATGGGCTGTCACAGTAGGGTTCATCTGAGGTGAACCCTGACTGTGAAAGTAATTTTGCAGTCTGCTCTCCCTCTGCATAGACGTGAGTCTATGCAGAGGGATGTGGCAGTGAAGATTCCGTTTATGGACTACGTCAGAGGCGATCGTCGTGGGACCTTCATTGTGGACTACGTCGGACGGAAGAGGATTTTTTAAATAAAGATGGAGTCCCTAATTGTGTTCTGTTTTATTTCTAATAAAATTATTTTTTCTCTGTGTTTGTTTTTTTCTATTGATTACTGGAAATTCATGGCAGTTATGTCTAATATTGGCGTGACCGCCATAAATTTCGGGCTTAGGGCCAGCTGATAATAAAAAGCTGGCCCTAACCCCTTTATTACCCAGTGAGCCACCGCACCAGGGCCACTGGAAGAGCGGGCTTCAGCGCCAGAAGATGGCACTTCAATGAATGCGCCATCTTCTGGGGCGGCTGCGGGCTGCAAATCGCAGCGGGGGGTGCCCAGAACGCTTGGGCATCCCTGCACTGCGGATTCCAGCCCCCAGCTGCTTAGCTGTACCTGGCTAGACATAGAAAATGCGCGGAGGCCCACGCAGTTTTTTTTTATTATTATTCATGAAATTCATGAAATAATTAAAAAAAGAGGGCTCCCCTATATTCTTGTGTCTGGCCAGGTACAAATAGGCACCTGGGGGTTGGGGGCAGCCCGTCGCTGCCTGCTGGATCTGGCTGGTTGCAAAAATACGGCGGAGCCCACGTCAAATTTTTTCAGAAAAATCCATGAAACAATATAAATAAAAGGTACTGCCTCTTTATTAACCCTTCCACCATGGCCGAGGGGATAATAAAGATGCAGTCCCTTTTATTTATACATAAATACATACACACACATACATACATACACACCCATCCATTCATGCACTCCTCCGGAGTGCAGGGGTTAAAAATAACAAAGCAGGTCATCCTCACCTCTCCTCTGTTCTACAGGACCTCGCGTGATGTCATAATCACATGACAGCCATTAACCAGTAACCGGCAGTGTAATTACTGCCGGTTACTAGGTAACCGGCTGTGATGTGAATATGACATCACGCGAGGTCCTGGCAGCACATCACAGGAGACGCTGGAGAGACCGGACACCGGGAGCGTACGGAGCGTGCAGGAGCGAGGACAGGTGAGAAGAATGGAGGAGGAGGAGAGAGGGAGCAGAGGAGAGACACAGGGGAGCACATAGGAGGACGGGGGAGCAGAGGGGAACACTGCGAGGGGCATACTGTGAGGGGGGGGGCCGCAAAACTGTGAGGGGAGGCCTGTATACCTACGATGGAGCCTGTATATATGCTGGGGGAGCCTGTATAACTACGGTACGGGGAGAGCCTGTATTACGGGATATGCACTGAATCCCCGCCGCTGATGGACGGGAGGATGCAGTGCATATCATGAATAGCAAATGAGCGTCACCACGTGACCGGCCGCTCTGCCTGTATACTTACGGGGGAATCCTGTATATATGCTGGGGGAGTCGAATCGTTTTCGAACATAACCTAGAACTTCCGAATTTGATGCGAAATCGACGAATCACTCGAACGCCGCCCAAAACAGGTCGAATCTGAGATTAGCGAACATTTCGAATCGAACATCGCTCATCTCTACAGAGGACCCACGGTGACTGCAAGAAGACATCGGAGGGTGAGATGAGTGCAGCGGCAGCAGGGGGGCCTCTGTACAATATGGGGGGTGGTGTGCCAGCAGGAGGGGGTCTGTATAAGACACTGCTGGGGGCCTGCTATATACGACATTGCTGGGGGCTGCTGTATACCACACTGCTGGGGGCTGTTGTATACCACACTGCTGGGGCCTGCTGTATACCACCACTGCTGGGGGCCTGTTGTATACCATACTGCTAGGGTCTGTATACCACACTCTATATATATGGTACTTTGCGTAACACCGCCCTTTTGTGCTGCATTGGATATGCGTGCCGATACTGGCACCAATGGTCCTGCTTGTCAATGACCCTGATGAGGAGGAACAGCTCTGCGTCCCCCCAGGGAGAAGCACGCCTGGGAGCATATAGTAATATGATGCCTCAGGGAGAAAAACGTCGGGAAGACAGCAACAGGCGACGTGCATGCGTAATGACGTCATTGCGCACGCAGCGTACGCACAAAACAAGCACCTGCCGCCTACGATTTTTTCACGACGCGGCCGCGTCCACAATATAACGGGAGCCCGATTCAAATCACATATAGCATCAACTACAGTGCAGACGTCGTTCGGGCGTGCAATGTACATGTCCTACTGCTTTGAATATAGGTATATGTGCAGGTGTTCTACTGGGCATTCATAATTGGCCATATGTTGACAGAGTAGCGTTTAAAGGGAACCAACCACCCCAAATGACCCCCTCCTGGACTGTTTATATAGGTCCCTACACCCAGCACACCCATTTGCTGCAAGCGTTTTTGCCCGTGCACACGTCATCAGCTAGAGCCAGGTCGCGAGCACACGCTCTGACTTCCTGCGCTCAGCTGTGGATAATCTACAGCTGAGCGCAGGAAGTCAGAGCGTGTGCTCGCGACCCGGCTCTAGCTGATGACGTGTGCACGGGCATGAGATCTCGTGCACCAGCCTGCGACTAGGAAGAAAGGGCTGGGCTTCACTGCAGCGATGGGGAAGAGGATGATGACGGGCAGGTGCAACTCGGCTGGAGAACGAGTTAAGTAACGCCCACTCTTCATAATGTTATAAACTTTACTAAGGTAGATCTTCACTTCTATAAAACAGTTTTTTTTAGCAAAAACGCTTGCAGCAAATGGGTGTGCTGGGTGTAGGGACCTATATAAACAGTCCGGGGGGGTCATTTGGGGTGGTTGGTTCCCTTTAAAGGCACTATTCACTAGTTTAATTTCCTCCAATGGGTGCAGACGAGGCAAGGCCAGAAAATCGTCGAGGTCCGCCCATGTCAATATTTCTAGAATCGCTGAGCGCACCAATTACGTCGCTGGGCTCATGTCACACACAGCGACGCTCACGCTCAACTTAGCGATCATTGCCCAGTTTATGGTCTGGACCGAAAACCTGCAATCTGCGATCAAGCGACAAATCGCTGGTCGTGTAGCGGTGTCACACGCTACAACGTCGCTCCTACGTCATCTGAGCGACGAATCTGTGAAGCATGAGCGATTTCGCGGGCGACATTGACATGTGTGACAGGGCCTTAACTGTCTTCAACCTACTAAGATACAACTAACTATGAAAATCAAGAAATCTAGAGTCTACAGTAAATCTTTTGTCATATGTTTTCAATGTACTTCATTTGCTGGATCCTGAAAGAACCAGCTTCTGTTGAAACAACTATTATTCATACTGTGTGTACTTATTTAGCATTTTACATCTACCTACAAAATTACCTTGTTGTAAGGATGTCCTTGATAAAACGCCACTTGATTGGTCAGTTGTGTCCGGCTGACCACCACCTGATTGGTCACCTGAAATACAAAAAAAAAGTGATCGTTATATTGGCACACTCAAATGATGGTTGTGCCAAGATGGTCGTCACATGCTGCTGCCGTCCTCCAGGCCAAGATCCTCTTCCGCTGCCACTGCCTCATCACCACTGTTATCATATGGCCACCTCGGAGCCCCCCAACAGTACATAGCATACTGTCAATGCACATGTGGCTGCCTTGTTTGGACACCTGGAATTCTACTGCACATGACAGAGTGATCAAACATGGTGGCAGCGTAAGTGCACATGCACCCACTATGTTTGCACACCCTGTCATGTGCAGTAGAGTACAGGGTGTTTGAACAGAGCAGCCACATGCGCTTCGAAAGTGTATTAATGTCAAGAGATCGTCTCAATCCTCACGTCCCCGCACTGCAAATAAAGGACTCCCCCATGTGGCGCCCCTGCGACCAGGGTGGCCACAGGGAGAAACTGCAGCTAGGCAGGAGGGTAGACAGTTTGTTTAACAAACACCTCAACACACATATCCACTGACATGGGGACCTAACCTGGAGCTTGGGACTCTAGGCAAGCAAGGGGTAGTAGGGCTAGATATAAGTGGATGAGCGTAGTCATGGTAACGGATGTGTATATAAGAGAGCAACAGGAAGCGGTTAGCCAGTAGGCCCGAGTAGGCTGAGAGGAACAGATGAAGACCAAGGAGTAGGCAGGTGCCGAGCAGCAAAGACAAGACCAGTACCATCAGGTCCAGGGAAGATGAGCAGGCCAGCAACTAACTGACAGAGGAGCCTCCCTTATTATATTAGGGAGTTACACGGGAAGGAAAGGACCCAGTAATCTCTTGAGAGATAGGGATACCTGTGGTTTGGCTATAACCATAGAGTCAGCTCTGAGAGGGGCTGCAGATTAACCCGGTGCCCCAGACAACCTGACGGGGAACACAGACTCCAGATCTGTATTCCCACCAGAGGATTGGGAGCACAGCAGCAACAGAGAGGACCCGGCTTACCGCCCATAGAATTAGGGGGAAGCTGCTAATAGGGACCGAGCTGCCGCTCCGCAATTCACTTTAAGGAGAAACACTGAGAATAAGCCTGAAAGGACACGTAGAAGGACTGAGGAGTCTAGGAAAGATAACCTGGCTGCAGTGGGTTCAGTATACTGGATTCAATATAGCAAAGCTGTAAAGAACTGTATTATACCGTGCCCTGTTTGACAGAAGAATAAGAACAGTAAACCCGGGTGAACCCTGCTACGTTGTCTGTGTCTGATTTAAGGTATGAAGAACTGTCAGTTCTCCATTTGACCCTGTCAGGAGCCATCTCCACATCATCCCCTTAGCCTGCATCAGCTATAACAACCATCACTGACTTTACTATTACTGCCCCGGGGAACCCAGTTCTACCCACAGGAACTATTCCATCCTAGCTGCTATAACATCATCCCCGGAGGTTCTTCAGCAGCGGTGGTCCCCGTTATTGACCACACAATGTGGGTGGCGTCACAATTGACAAATCCCCTGTAAATAACCCCCATTTTATTGTGCGGGCCCGGGGCATGGTCCGGACCAGGACCGCCGTGACATCCCCCAGCAGTTCCCCAGTCCGGTACTGAGTACCCTGTCCCAGTGGGCTCCACACCCACATGTGCTCATCCCCAGCACCAGAGTGACATCGCCCTCAATGTGATGTTGAGGCCCTCACACACAACTACACCACCGCCATGAGGACAGCCTGAGCTGTCAGTTATTAACAGCCCAGAGCCGCTCCCCAACCTCTCATAGGCCACAGCTGTGAAATAGCACTGTTGGTCATAGACACACCTCTTATATAACACTGGCAGTCGTATACAGCCAAGAGCCGCTGCAAAAACTCTTACGCTACCTTCACACATACAGTAGCATATTTCACCATTCACGCAGTGCTTTTTAGTGCTTGCGTAAATGCAGTGCTGTAACGTTTTTCTGCAAAAGCAATTGCTTTTGCAGAAATCCGTTTACATGGTCCGTAATTTTGCGGATGCGCTTTCACTGCAAAGCACGTCCGCAAAAAGAATGACTATGTCAATTCTTTGCGCATTTTGATGTGCGCTTCTCCCATAGCCCAAATTAAAAAATGGGCTCGGGAAAGGGAAGGACGGTAATATGGTATCCAAACACAGAGAAGTAAATTCTCTATTAGGAAAATATTATGCTGACCTCTTTAAGAACAATTTAGGCTCAGAGGTGGGGATAGAGATTGGTTTAAGACGGTTAGATTACCTAACATTGAGGAGGAGGAGTTAGAGAGGCTAAATGTTTCAATTACATCGGAAAAGGTACATGTGACAATACAGAATCTAGGGTCTTATAAGGCACCAGGTCCGGAAGAATTTACTGGGGATTATTACAAGGCTTTTTGAGACCAGGTAACTCCCTGTTTTGTTTCTCTCTTCAATGCCATCATAGGGGGCGAACCTTTACCGGAGCAAGCTAACACAGCTTATATCAAGCTTCTTCCCAAAGGAGAAGTGGGGGCTACTGACCCCTCCGGATACTGGCCCATCTCCCTGATAAACCAGGACCTTAAAATTCTGTCTAAGATTATAGCTGACCGTTTGGCACAGATTATGCCAAGACTTATAGGTAAACAGCAGGCGGGGTTTGTTAGGGGGAGGTTGTATGTGGGCAACATCAGAAAGGCTATAATGGTATTAGACGCAGTGGGGAGAGGGAATGTGCTGCATGACGATCCTTCAGCAATGATATTGTTGGATGCCAAAAAGGCTTTTGACAATGTGAACCTGGCATGGCTTAACATTGTCTTGGACGCTTTTGTCTTGCAAGGGTCATTTAGGACATTCCTGAAAGTGCTTTACGACAACCTAGGGCCCAGGATCTGCTCCCCGGGCTTTCTGTCCGACTCCTTCACCTTGGAGAAGGGAACCCATCAGGGCTGCCCTTTATCGCCCCTGCTGTTAAACCTTGCGATTGAACCCCTCTCGCGATTTCTAAAATGATAGTGAGGCATTTGATGGAATAGCGATAGGAAATAGAACTGTAAATCAGTCCTGTTTGCCGATGACGTAATTTTGTTCATGAATAGGCTGGGAAGAGACTTAGCGGGGTTGCTCCAACAATTAAACGTGTTTGGCTCCTTCTCTGGTTTCAAATTGAATAAAACCAAGTGTAAAATCCTAAGGATGGGTGGGAATTCCCAGAAAGGGAATGGTAGGGAGGCAGCACATGAGATAGGTTGTATCGAGATGAAACAAGGCCACATAAAATACTTAGGTGTCTATTTGAGTGGGACTTCAAATTCAGTGTACTCCCTGAGTTAGGGCTCTTGGATTACCAAGATTGAGAAGTAGTTGGAGGGATGGAAGGGCATACCATTGTCTCTGATGGGGAGATGCCACCTGATCAAGATGATCAGTTTTGCTAGATTGTTGTAACCATTACAGACAATTCCTCTCCTATTACGTCATACAGATGTCAAGAGATTGAATACAACTTTCTCAAACTTTTTATGGAAAGGAAAAAAAGTAATGATCAGCAGTTGTACATTGATGCTCCCAAAAGATAGAGGGGGATTGAGCCTTTCAGACATTAGAGGCTACAATTTGGTGACACCCCCCTACAGGGCCTTAGGATACTCGGAATCGGGCTTTGAGGCTTCATCACGGGAATTACAGAGACCAAGACCTGGCTCCGTGACCCTGCCGGTGTCATTAAAAGTTCAGTGTGGGTGGCTCTCTCTCTCAGGGAAGGTAATCTGGTGGGGAGGGTTCATTTGGGCAGGAATGACCAGACTTGGGGATGCTTGTTAATTTTACATGACCCCAACCGCAGGTTGTGACTATAGATGGCCGCCGCTGCACGACAGTTCCCCTGGGGGCCGATGGTAGGGAGACAGCAGTATTGTTAAGCCTTCTATGGGTAGGGCTGATCCCCAGGGTAGCAGAAGGTACCTGAGTGAGTTGGTAGTTATGTTTTTGGTGCTCACGACGCGTCAAGAAAGTTCACAGACACAGTGAGTTGCAGTCTTCAAGTCTTTTACTCACAGTCACTGCGCAACAGCCTGCTGAGCACTGGGTTCTCAGAGGCAGAAAACCAGCTACTCCTGGGTAGGAGAATGACACATAACTGGCACCCCTTCTCTGTCCTTTCTCTGCCATCTCACACTGCGCTTGCTTCGCCCTCCTGACTTGCGTCTTGCCACACATAGCTCTGAGCCAGTAGCTGTGGGCTTTTTTTAGGGGTAAACCTGCAGTATCTCCCCTTAGCCCTATGGTTGCCACCTTTACTGCAGATGTGTGCGGTTGTTGACTGTGTCACCATGAAAGTGCCACACAGTCTCCGGGTTGATAGCTGAGCTTTGTCTGTCTTGTCCACTAGTCTTGGGGTCCTGGTGCCCTTTTCTTCAGCCTAGTCCCTCCACTGCCTGCGTCTCACAATGGATACGAGTCCCACGGATGGAATGGTCACTGCCCGTGCCTCTGGGACCCTCTCTTCCTCCTGGAGCCACCTGGTTCTCCTTCTCTGCTCCTCAGTCTGGCCTCTGGACACTTCTCTCAAGTTCTTTTCCTTCTGCGACAGGCTTTCTTCCTCTACCTTCCCTTCAACTCGATTCTAGCTGCTTAACTCTCCTTTTCTCTCTCTGCAGTAACTCTCCTCCCTGCTGTTCAACTGTCTCTCCTGCTTTCTAGATCTTTCCCACTCTATCTATACCCTTTGTCACGTGTCCCACATCATATACGTGTGTGCTTCCTAACCTCACTCCTCCCAGGTGCTCCCTCTAACTACTCCCTCTCCACCCATCCCCACTACAATGGTTCCTTGTGTGTGGTCAGGGTGTCCCAGTACCGGTCAGTGCCCCTCTTACCAGAGAGTGGGATACTACACCCTAGCAGGGGTGCAGTACCTCTGTGGCGACTGGATCCGCAGGGGCGCCACATGTATTCTTTGACATGTAACTGACTGGCTTAAAAAAAACAGTAGATATTCTAATTATGAGGATGAGGTGGAGCCTTGGGACCCGGCTAGCCTATTACACGCCTCTTTGTCTACTATCCCACGCCATTTGGAAAATACTCTGATTTACAGGGACACGGCGATGTGTTGGAAAGCAGTACAGAAAAAACTTAATTTAGCATGGAAGACGTGGAAATATCTAAATCCCTGGGCGCATGTCAACTTTAAGCTAGGGAGAGAGAATTCATTATTTAAAGAATGGCAGGAAAGTGGAGTGGCTAGAATGGGCGACCTTTTACATGTACCGGAAAGACGATGGTTACGAGGCCAGGAGGTGATGGAGAAATTCCACTTTGCTGACATGCATATCTTTTGCAGTACAACTAGTTGCAATTTCATATTATGCGGCATTTGCAGGATGTGTCTAAAGAATGTATTGCTACTGTTTGGGACGATTTGGTAGAGACAAATGTTAGCGATATTAATATTTCTTACATTTATGGGAGACTACATGACATAATAACAGTGATGGGGCAGGCAATATATTTAGGGGATGGGATAAATATATACAATGGTACGACCTGGAAGGGTAAATTGTGAGTGGGTGGGGGACGGTTTGAAAAGTCATCATTAATGAAAAATGTAGAGTCCAATTTAGGATCATTCATAGAGCAATCTATGGTTTTACTCTAACCCAGACTGCCCAAGCACCAGACAGAATACAACGATGCCCGAAGTGTAGTACTCCTAAAACAGACTTGTTCCACTGGTTGTGGCTTTGTGGAGACGTACGGAGGGTCTGGGACCAGGTGCTGTCGTTGTCAAGTGATATTTGTAGTAGAGACCTAACATTAGATCATGGCTGTTCCATTTCCTGACCTTGTGTGTATGAGAAGGGAAGTCTGCCAGAATATTGCACATTGTAGCAATGGTGACCAAAAAATAATATTACGTGAATGGCTAAGTAAATCAAACCCCAGTGCTACTAATGTGAAGCAAAAATTGAAAGGGACCATGCAGACTGAGAACCTCGAGGCGGAGAGAAACAAACATCTTCACACAGAAAATTTCTTCAGTTCGTGGAAAGCATTTATTATTTCAGTATTGTCTCCAGACAAAGACCTAGTTCACATCTATGCTTCATCTGCACATGCATGTTTGGCACCCTGCATCCATAGGTACCCACAGGCCTTCCTAGAACACAGATGAATATCCACAGCAGGTACACCAGTACAACCAACACCTTCCACCCCAGCACAGTAGGGTGAGCTCAACTTGCTGCACTTAGGCAAGATCCCCTATAAATATTGATGCTGGGGAGGAGTTAGTCAGAGTTTGCAGATGCTAGGAGAGCTGCGAATACGTCCTGGTGATCGGTGCCGTATTAGGCCCGAACCGTTGACCCTGAACAGCCTCTGAGCAGTCCTGCCAAACCAAAGAGTGGTGACAGAAGGCAAGGAGAGAAAAGAGGAAGAAAAGTGGGAACTGAGTAGCCAGAATAGGTCCGCCCAAACAACACACCGGACACCGGGGTCCACATCTGCAGGAGAGCTACACAACCAGCAGAGAACCCCTGCAAACCGTGGAGACTCCAGTCACCCGGTCACCTGCTTAATCACCATTCAGGGAGCCAGACACCATGGAGAGAGAAACGGCGTTAGTCATCAGAGGTGTCCCGTTGACAGCGCAGGTGGAGAGAGAGAGTAGTGTAGGCCAGCCAAGTTCTACACAGGGCAGGAGCTTCAACACGGGGAAAAGAGGACACGGAGGCCCTACACCCACGTGCTGTGGAGATTCAATAGTGTTTCCTGGTCACCCGACAGTGTTCTGGACTTTTACCAGCTAAACTACCAGTAAAAGGTAAAGAGACATTCAACAGCGTGTGTGTGGTGCCGCAAAGATTATCCCGTTAATCCACAACCAGGCCAAACCCCTGCTCCATTCCACACAATCATCACTGCATCACTGTTTAGCTCAACCTGTAGGGAGCTGCTCCACCCTAGCTGCAATACACCACCCTCCGGACGACTGTGGCGGCGCTGACGTCTAGTCACCAGATACTACAGGTGGCATCACGCAACAAAGACTTTAATCCCTTGTAAATACTAAAAAAAACTCTTCTTTTAGGCTGTCCCCCAGGGACCACGGATCTGGGCAGGCCACCGGCAACATTCCCCCATTTGGAGAGAAAGAGGCCCAGACATCCGAGTTCCCATACCCTGGGGTGCTAGACATGCGCTTCTCAGGAAACGTCACTTTTCGCATTTCCGAGTGTGTCTGGAGAAGCGCATGCTCGGTGACATCAGCTTATTCTTACTCGTGCTTCAGGCATTTCATCGGCCATAGAAGGTAATGGGGGCACCGAGCGCAGGCGAGCGCAAGAGCAGTGCATCCATGCGCCTCTGCGCTTGCCTGCACTTGCCTCTAAGTGCACCTGCACTTGCATTTGCACTAGCGCAGGTCAGGCAGGGCAAGCAAGCGCCGAGGAAGCATAGATGTGAAAAGGGCCTTAACTGAAACGAACGGTACTACCATTTAAAAGTTCAAACTGATTTCTTCTAGAAGATTTGAAGGGGATATTGGGCAAATTAAAGATATAACCATGATATTATGAATATGCGCTCAGAGGCTCAATATATGGAATACTGGTGGACGATTGTTTATGTAGGGGATTTCTTTTCATGTGGACTTTCACATGGCTTTAGCCACTCTGATGTTTTCTGGGACGCTGGTATAATGTTTTGATGTCTTGATATGCTGTCAGTGAATGTTTCAATTGTCATTAAGCTCAATGTATTGAAGATAACTTTACTAGTTGTGTTGGTGTGACATGTTTGAGCTTGTGATAATTTTGAAAACTTTAATAAAAAAGATTTTAGAAACAAAAAAATGTGCTCGGGAAAAGCGCAGGTCAATATGCGTAGCGTGTGAATGTGTGGCACCCCTGCAGGGGATTGCCACAGGATCCACCGGTGCAAGGAGGGATTTACACCTTGGTACACATAGTACACAACACCTTCCACCCCAGACCTGAAGGGGGAGCTCTACTGGCTGCCTTAAGCCAGATCCTCTTTAAAAGATCCAGGCCTGAGGGGAGGAGTCAGTGGTCCAGTCAGAAGCAGTTAGTTCCAGTCAGGCAGTTAAGAGAGCAGGAGTGAGGAGCTGGTCGCTGGGAAAGATCCAGGCCCAGAACCCGGGAACACTGACCCAGTTGTGCTGCACCCTTGGGAGAGGGTTGGAGGCCAGTAGAAGAGTAGGAGAATTAAAGAAGGGAACAGACAAAGGTTCCCTTTAGTACACCCGGACACCGGAGTCTGACACTGCCAGCATCCATTGTAGCAGTAAAAGCCCAGATGGACCAGGAGCACCAAATTCCCCTGAGGTAAATTAAGAGACACTCAAACTGACCAAACATAGGACCAGGGGCCAAAGGATGAATAGGTACCCCTCAGAAGGACCTCCTTGTCAGTGACAGAGTAAAGCCCTGAGAGGGAGAAGGAGCGGTGAGTTCAGTTACAGGCAGGACTTACCCCAAACCACTGTACACAGAGACAGAGGAGGCCTCACAACTTTCTAAGATGAAAGTCCCAAATTGCATCGGGGGCCTGTTTACTTCTCTGGACTGTACCTGTTACCCTGTCACCAGTAAAAGGTACCGAAACAAAGACCACTGTGTGTGAGTGTACCTGCTTAACCGTCGCTATTCACAGCATTGACTGCAGAGACGCGACTACAACTCCCCTCATCCATCCCCGCTGCCCTGAGGTAAAGCTCCACCTGTGGGGAGCTGTACTACACTAAGCTGCACCTCCATCACCTCAGGGGCCGGCCGCAGCGCTGGTATCATCGTTACCAGGTACCACAGGTGGCGTCACGTAACCAATCCCCTTATCCCCTACCATTCGCCTCCATTGAGGGTTCAGGACATGGGAACGGCGACCGACCAGCCGTGATCCCCCATCCAAGTCGCCATCAGCCCCGGTACCCGAGTACCCCCTACCCTGTTGACCGCCTCAACCAGGCGTCACGAACAGGATCCCGTGCCCATTAAAACCGGGTACTGTGTGCCAAAAGTTGAACTTTATTTTTGAAAATCTTTATTTATTTATTTATTTAAGAAAAGCAAACAGAAGCACATATCGATACATAACCAAAATATGAAGGCCACCACCCGCAGTCAGACACATATCCAGTAGGTGTAAAGGGAGTATTAACACAGTTAGTGCACATGATAGAAGAGATAAATACTCATGACTGCCATAAGGCAGATATTCTCGATGTGCCTAAGTACGATATGGTCTTGTGGTAGAGTAAACAAAGATAAACACTTACACCAAAAGTGCGTAACATTTCCTTTTTAGCAACCAAACAACAAAACAGCGAAAAAGGAGAAGAGAGAGAGAGTGAAAGGGAAAAAGAAGAAAAGAAAGAGAGAGAGAAAGAGGGGAAGAGGGAGAATAGAAAAAAAAAAAAAGGGGAAATGTGTGTGTGTGTGTGGTGGGGGGGGGGGGGGTGGGTGTAAGGGTCAAGGCATGGTATGGTTGTGAGGTGAGAAATAGTAGGTATGGACTGCGTGACCTGCACATCAGTCCAAAAGGATGTCAGAGAAGCCAAGTTGGACTTTTTGTCACTGTTTGTGAACTGTAAAATCAGGCCGCCATTACTCCGCCACAGAAATTGTACTGCGTCACAGAGCGGGTGGAAAAGAGCGGTAAGATAAGCCCCACCCCTTCACTCTGCCGGAGATCAGCGAAGTGCAGTGCCCAGTTCCGGAAATACCCGAGGTGCTCGACTCCCCCTGCAGAGCGGCCAACGACCGGAAAGGTTTTTTTTACCTCACCCGCTAGCAGCGATTAACTAGGGGAGCCCCATCATGAGTGACTGGGACGACGCACAGGTCCCTGACGGAGGGGATGCCCGGAACGCAGGACCCGGAGCAGCGGTCCCGATAATGCCGATAGCCTTGCCGTACATACTGGGTGCAAAATTGTTGCCAATATATGAAGGTAAACCCGATACCATAGCAGTCTTCAAACAAAAGATGTGTGCAATGCTGGACATGTATATGATGACAGAAAAGCAGCGAGCCACAGTTGTGCTGGGACAATTAACAGGCGCAGCGGAGCTGGAAGTTGAGTCCTGGTGTGATGCTGACATGGACTATGCTGCAAAGTGTTTGATAAGTTGAAAGTTGTTTTTGAAAAACGCACACAGTCTGAATTGAGGATGCTGTTCTACCATTGCAAGCAGAGACCGCAGGATACCATGAGAGACTATGCCCTCCGTTTACAAGGGGTAGTCCGGTCCTTAAAGCAGGTAGACCCGGCAAGTGTACTGGAAGAGGACAAAATGCTTGCAGACCAGTTTACAGAGGGAATGAGGTTAGATTACCATCGCCAACAGGTACACATGTGGGTCTTGGATCATCCAACTGTGAATTTTACTGACTTAAAAGATCGTGCTATAACAGTCTTACAGGATCCAGTGCCTGCAGAGCCTGCAATCCAATCCTGGCAGGTTAACACCTCTCCCATAGACTTTAAACCCGTTTCTACAGATCCTGCAAAAGTGGAAAGACAAGCTGTAGCAAATCACTCTGATGATGACTTGCGCAACCAGGTGCTGCAGCTAACCAAAAATATGGACTATGTACTAGAAATCCTGCAATCCATGCCTGGAGCACCACCTCCAAGCAAAATCCAACTAGCTGATTGCCCTGAGGATGTCCCATGGATGAGGAGGAAGAACATGACGCCCGTGAAGGGGACCAACAAGTCGCCTGTTCAGGGGACCGACGCACCATTCCAACGCAGAGCCAGGGACTACACAGATTCTTCAGGACAACCCACTTGCCTGCGATGCAACAAACCAGGACACTTTACAAGATGATGTCCTTTAAACATGAGATTCCTGGGTCCGAGGACCAGCCCCCAGGAGTAGGACAACTGGGCCCAAATGACTGGCGTAATCAGTACGTGGGAGGCCATCCGTACCTCAACATTATGCTAGAAGGAATCCCCATGTCGGCCCTACTGGACACCTGGTCGCAGGTTAACACCATCCCACATATCCTTTACAAACAATTTTGGTCTGATACTGATCTTAAACCCCCAGACCCCAATTTTTATATTATTGCTGCTAATGGACAACCCCAGGAACAGGTGGGGTACAGAGAAGTTACAATAAAGTTGGGGAGGGAAGAATTAAAAGGCCAAGGGTTATGTGTGGTAGGGGATAATCCTGGTGAAAAGTATCCCTACATGGTAATTGTTACTAATGTAATTGAAAACTGCCTTGGAGAAGTGTTGTTTTTACTCTGACAGATTGCTGAGACTGCTGGTTATGGGCGGACGAGAGTCATCCAAAGAGAAATCTGAGGCCTCATCCCAAGCAACAGGTAAATCTGTCTGGGGGAGAAATTGGCAGTGTGCGGGTAACAGACCCGGTTCCCATTGTGTTACCACCAAAAAGTGAAATGATGATATGGTGTCGAGCAGCAATAGGTCTCAGAGGAAAAGAATACCAGGCAATTATAGAGCCGGTATATTCAGCGCATAGACCTTCACTACTGACAGCCAGAGGGGAAGTGGATGTACACAAGGGAAGAGTACCAACCCGTGTATTAAATTGTGGGGTAGAGGAAACAAAACTACCCCGGTATGCTACTGTAGCAAAGCTGTACACTGTCTGTAACAACAACATACATGCAGTAGAGCCCGTTTCCCCATCTAGTCAGGCGGAGGATAACAACTCCAAAGGACAGCTAGAGGAGTGGTGTCGTCAGTTGCACATAGGAACTGATGCCACCCCTTGTCACCATAAGCGCGGAGTCTACCGGGTAGCACAAGAGTTCGAACAGATATTTAGTAAGCATCCATTAGATTTTTGGAGGATTAAAGGGGTACACCATCGCATACCCACAGGAGATCATCCCCCAAATAAATTGAGACAAAGACCCATTCCACTAAATCACTACCAGCATGCCAAAGAGATGCTGCGGGACAAGAAGGAAGCCGGGGTTATAAGAGACAGCTGTAGTCCCTGGGCAGCCCCTTTAGTCCTAGTCAGAAAGAAGGATGGCACAATGAAGATGTGTGTGGATTACAGGGAGGTCAATAAAATCACTCACAAAGATGCTTACCCGTTACTCTTACCCCGAATAAAGGAGTCTCTTGCTGCTAATTATTTCTCCACATTAGATCTCACTAGTGGGTATTGTCAGGTCTCCATTGCAGAAGAAGATCGAGGCAAGACTGCATTCACAAATCCAATGGCACTATGCAAATTCAACAGCATGCCATTCAGGTTATGCAATGCACCAGGAACGTTTTAAAGACTCATGGAATGTTGCCTGGGACACCAGAATTTCGAGGCGGTGCTGTTATATCTGGATGACGTCATTGTGTATTCCAAAACCTACGAAGAACACTTGGAACACCTGGCGGAGGTATTTGCAGCTTTAGCAAAGTGCAGGATGAAGCTCAAACCATCTAAATGCCACCTGCTGAAACCTAAAGTCAAATACCCCAGGCATGTGGTCAGCGCAGATGGAGTAGCACCAGACCCGGAAAAAGTGACAGCTATCCAGGATTGGCAGAGACCAACCACCGTCACCGAGGTACGTCAATTCTTAGGTTTGGTTGGGTACTACAGAAGATTCATAAAGGGCTACACAAAGATGGTAGCGCCCCTACAAGATTTTCTGGTAGGCCAATCTAAGAAGAGAAGGTCTGCAGATCCACCATTGGAATGGGGAGAAGAATAAGAAGATTCCTTCCAGCAGAAATCCTGGCTTATCCGGATTATAATCTACCATTTTTCCTTTACACCGACGCAAGCAACGTACGCCAGGGAGCAGTTCTTTCCCATATCTAAGATGGTAGAGAGAGGGTAACTGCCTACGCCAGCAGAAAATTTCGACCCACCGAGAGGAACTCGGAAAACTACAGTTCCTTTAATTTGGAGTTCCTGGCATTGGTCTGGGCTATAACGGTAAAGTTCAAGCATTACCTGGCAGCTTCGAAATTTACTGTCTTCATGGGTAACAACCCATTAACACACATGGATACTGCAAAGCTTGGTGCATTGGAGCAACGCTGGATGGTCCGACTATGACTTTACCATCAAATACCGGGCAGGCTGCAACAGCGCAAATGCTGATGCCCTCTCCAGAAACCCTCAAGTACATCTACAGGGACTTGAAGAAGAAGAGGATGACTTAGAGGAAATAGAACTCCCAGCTTTCCATAAAATTGAAAATGGCTGAAGACCACATCTATCAGAACCGTCAGACTGTTGCACTAAACTCGTTGCCTCACTATGGATGGAAGGAGACTCAAGACAGTGATCCGGCAGTGAGCCTTGTAAAGAAGTTAATAACCCAACCGGATTCCCAACTTGAAAAGAATGCTCCACCAGAGGCCGAGTACCTGTGGAAAGAAAGAAGCAGGTTATTCATCTATCAAGGTTTCAACTGTGCAGACGGTATATAAACCCAAGAACACATGAAATGGTGTAGCAAGTTGTGGTTCCAAAGAGAGATGTCCAAATGGTATTGGAAGCGTACTGTGACAGAGTGGGACACTTTGGATGGAGAAAACTGGAAATATTGTTACGTGAGAGATTCTATTGGATCAGCATGAGAGCCTCCATAGAGAGATGGTGTAAAAATTGTGGACCGTGCTCATTAAGAAGAAGAGACCGTAAGAGCCAGAAAGCACCACTCCAGCCTATCATCACCAAACAACCATTAGAACTGGTAGCCTTAGATCATGTCAAACTCACACCCAGCAAATCAGGCTATACCTATGTTCTTACCATGGTAGACCACTACTCCAGATTCCTTGTGGTAACTCTGGTAAAAGACTTAACTGCTCAGACAGCATCAAGAACATTTCAAGCCTATTTCTGCAGACCACATGGTTATCCAGAACAGGTATTGACAGACCAAGGTCCTGCCTTTGAAGCTGAAATACTTCAAGAGTTCTGCCGCCTATACGGATGCAAGAAAATTCGTACCACGCCTTACCATCCTCAAACTAAGGGAATGTGTGAAAAGATGAATCTCGTGGTAATTGAATTGCTGAAAACTCTGACCTTAGAAAAATGAAACCAATGGCCAGAGAAATTTCCAGATCTGTTGGACATCTACAACAACATCCCGGTAAGCTCAATAAATTGTACCCATGGATATCTCATGAGAGCAAGACCAGGAAAATTGCCAGTAGACTTTGAAATAGGCATAGTAGTTCCTGAAGAAGATACTACAGATGCAGATTGGGATACCAGAAGGAAAGAACAATACAAGAAAATACAAGAATGTGTTGAGAGAAGTCTAGAAAAATCAAGAGAAAGACAAGAAACCAACTTTAAGAAAAGTGCGCAAGGAACGCCCTTAACACCAGGTGAATTGGTTTTGAAAAGAAAAAGAAGAATGCACAAACTAGATGATCAATGGGAAAAACACCATACACTGTGTTACCATCCAGTTTTGATAACCAGAAAACCTGTGTCATCAGCAAAGACCATGGTGAAACAATAGCAACAGTGTCCAGAGATCATTGAAGAAGTGCCCTCAACAGCTTCAACCAGAAGAAAATGTACCTTGTCCAGAGCCAAAAGAGGAAGAAAAGCCAAAGACAGTCCAGACACTCATTGGAGAATTATCAGTGGATTGGCCTCAAATAGATGGTACATATCTAATCCCAACTTTGATGTTCCCACCAGCAGTAGAAATGCCAAGAGTAGAAGAACCACCCATTGTATCGAAACCAGAGAATCCTGCAATCAGTGTACTTGCCATTCCCACTGTGAGAGTGAGAAGACACTCAGGGATACCTGTGTTACGCAGATCAACACATGGATCAGTAAGTAGTGTCCACTCTACACCAGGCGTGCATTCTAGTGGCATACCAGTTTTACGTAGGTCAACACGTAGCAACTTGGGACAACCACCACTAATGTACAGGCAATAGAGTGAAAAACATATGAAAAATGTAAATATGTTAAGAATGTAAATATGTTAATAATGCTCAGTGTACAGAAAAGGGTAAAGAGTAGGCTAAAACAACCCAAACCAGGTACACAACACCAGTAAAAGGGGTGAGTGGAGTTGGCGTAAGCAGCTGTTTAGGGAGAGCAAAATCTTGGCCAATAGGTGCCCCAGGGCCAGGAGGTCTACAGCGCTTATGACTCGGTAGAGGCCCCTGCAGTACCTAGGACTCCTACGCCGAGTCACCCGTAGTGTTTGTTGTTGTGTTTTTGAACTTTAAGCCTACAGAGACTTGACCTTTTGGACTTTTTGAATTTTCCTTTCTTACTTTCAAAAACAGACCATAGCAACAGTACTGGTAGTGGCAAACACCCTTTAAACAGCCTGCAGCGGATGGACTAGCGCTGTATGGACTGGTTACCCGTTTTTCCTATTTCTACCCGCTTTTTGTACATTTTTAATTTTAAGACTCTGTTCAAATTCAAATGTAAATAGTTTTGTCATGTTTATGGAAAAATGTTTCAGTCCCGGAGGACTGTATTTAACTAGGGGGAAAGTGGCACCCATGCAGGGGATTGCTACAGGATCCACCGGTGCAAGGAGGGATTTACAGCTTGGTACACATAGCACACAACACCTTCCACCCCAGACCTGAAGGGGGAGCTCTACTGGCTGCCTTAAGCCAGATCCCCTTTAAAAGATCCAGGCCTGAGGGGAGGAGTCAGTGGTCCAGTCAGAAGCAGTTAGTTCCAGTCAGGCAGTTAAGAGAGCAGGAGTGAGGAGCTGGTCGCTGGGAAAGATCCAGGCCCAGAACCCGGGAACACTGACCCAGTTGTGCTGCACCCTTGGGAGAGAGTTGGAGGCCAGTAGAAGAGTAGGAGAATTAAAGAAGGGAACAGACAAAGGTTCCCTTTAGTACACCCGGACACCGGAGTCTGACGCTGCCAGCATCCATTGTAGCAGTAAAAGCCCGGAAGGACCAGGAGAACCAAATTCCCCTGAGGTAAATTAAGAGACACTCAAACTGACCAAGCATAGGACCAGGGGCCAAAGGAGGAATAGGTACCCCGCAGAAGGACCTCATTGTCAGTGACAGAGTAAAGCCCTGAGAGGGAGAAGGAGCGGTGAGTTCAGTTACAGGCAGGACTTACCCCAAACCACCATACACAGAGACAGAGGAGGCCTCACAACTTTCTAAGATGAAAGTCCCAAATTGCACCAGGGGCCTGTTTACTTCTCTGGACTGTACCTGTTACCCTGTCACCTGTAAAAGGTACCGCAACAAAGACCACTGTGTGTGAGTGTGCCTGCTTAACCGCCGCTATTCACAGCATTGACTGCAGAGACGCAACTACAACTCCCCTCATCCATCCTTGCTGCCCTGAGGTAAAGCTCCACCTGTGGGGAGCTGTACTACACTAAGCAGCACCTCCATAACCTCAGGGGCCGGCCGCAGCGCTGGTATCATCGTTACCAGGTACCACAGGTGGCGTCACGTAACCAATCCCCTTATCCCCCACCATTCCCTGCCATTGAGGGTCCAGGGCACGGGACCAGGGACCAACCAGCCGTGATCCCCCATCCAAGTCGCCATCAGCCCCGGTACTCGAGTACCCCCTACCCTGTTGACTGCCTCAAATGCAGTTGCGCTTTTTTGCGACCAAAGCACAACTGCAAAAAAGTGCTGCTATTACGCAGCGTGTAAACGTATTATTAGATAATGCTCTCACTTACATACTTCCAGCAGCTGGCAGCTGCAGAACCTCCAACTGCCACAACCCTCAATGTGGCACCATTCTCACGCAGGAAGCCACAGACTTCTCTAATACACAGTTGGGTTTCCACAGCAAGTACCTACTACATGCAACATCTTCCACCCCGACACAGTAGGGGAGCTCCACTTGCTGACTTTAGGCAAGATCCCCTATAAATACTGCTGCTGGGGGAGGAGTTAGTTAGAGTGTGCGAAGACATTCTGGTGGTCGGTGCCGCGGTTAGGCCCGAACCAGTGACCCGGAGTGGCCCTTCTACGTCCTGCAAGCCTAAGTGGGGACAGAAGGCAAGGAGCAGTGAGCCGACAGGGGAGCGAGGAACTAGTGAAAGTTCGCCCCAAGACGTACCGGACATCAGGGATCCGCACCTGTGGGATACTCCAGGACCACAGAGAACCCCGTCGCTCCGTGGAGACTGCAGTCACCCGGTTCCCCTGTGGGTCAAAGAGAGGGAGCTAAAAATAGTAATGGTGGTCTGATTATGAGCGCTCTAAGGATCAGACATATAAGATCTATTATATAATCACGAATGGGTTTTTTGCCCCTTTTGAGTCCGCACGCGCTGCGAGTCAGCGTGGTCATGTGGATACGCCCGAAGCATTGGCCGCGCAGCGGCCATTGTAAGCAGTTCTAAGGCGACTCGCTATGCCCGCGCAGCGGGCATGGCGAGTCGCCTTAGCAGCGCGAAGCATTGGCCGCGAAGCGGCCATTGCGAGTCAGAGACTCGCTCTTCTAAAATCCCGATGCATGTGCATCGGGCACCCAGCTAGTGTTTTAATAAATGGCAAACCTTTTATTAATTTCTTAGTTCCCCTCACAGCTCCACTACGTATTTCAACTGTATAAAACAGACTTCATCACCACCTGATGAAGACTGTTTTATACAGTTGAAACGCATAGTGGAGATATGAGGGGAACTAAGAAATTAATAAAAGGTTTGCCATTTATTAAAACATCTTATATGTCTGATCCTTAGAGCGCTCATAATCAGACCGCCATTACTATTTTTTGCATGAAAACTACTCCCTTTGTGAGGGATTGGCAGCTGGAGCAGCTCAGGAACAGCACAAACGATCTGCCTTGAGGACCTGGTAACCCACAACAAGGAGCGGTGACGCAAATTCGGTTTCGCGGTCACGTGACGGGATAAGTCCTGTTCTGAGGACCAGGAGAGAGGAGAGCGGAGAGGCAGCGGAAATACCGCCGGCGGCGGAGGCTGGTAAACCGGGTTGTGCAGGACTTGCACAACCCGATAAGGTGAGTGGCCACCTACCCACACCACTTAGACGTTTTTAATAAGGGGATCCTACACATTTGCGCCCCTCTTCCTTTTTGTTTTGCAAAGAGAGGGAGCTAGACACAGCAGTGTACCGCCGCAGTGATCAGAGAGGGTAACCCGGAGACTGCACAGGAGGAGAGACAGACATCAGAATCAGGAAGAGAGAGGAGACGAGTCTGGCTGCATGCTGACTGGGCTTCAATCACTACAGAGGAACTTCAGTAGTTAAAAGAGACTTGCTGCAAACCGCGTTTTTTCCTGTGCGCTCAGCAAAAGCACAGATCTGGTCCTTGTGAGTGAAGCTGCCGGCTGCGCTGTTTACAGGTAACCATAGCGATCAATTCACAGCCTGAGCACCGCGTTAAATTCCGTTAACGCTATGCGCTCAGGCTGCCAGAAAATACATTTTAAGCGTATTCGTCAGCTATAATGCTGACGCAGGTCTGACCCTTGTCTAAGTCGTATGTGGCGCCCCACCGGGTAGGCCACCAACAGAGGTACTGTGCTCCTCCATTAGATGGAGAGTTGTGCCTCTGGTCTCCAGGTACTGGGATGGTGCAGTTGAGCTTCACACATGCACACAACACTTAGGACCCCAGGATGGTGGGTGGACCCAGAGGGAGGACCCAAGCATAGCCAGGAGGGAAAAGTGAAGTGTAGGAGTAGTAGAAGGCAGGGAGAAGGAGAGAGACCATCAGAGAGGAGTGGAGTGGAGTGGAAGTCGGGAGTGTAGAGGCGGTGTGGCGAGGCGACATATCGCCGCCAAATTCCCTATTTACACGCCGCAATAAGGAGGCGATTGGGTATAAATGTGGTAGCAATATTTCCGCGACGAAATATCGCTGTCAACCATTCTTGCTGCGGTTGCGGCGTGTAAAGGTACCCTAGGGAGACAATATGTGGCCATTTTTTGTGAAGGAGCACACTGAGAGGCAATAATTTATTAAGGAACCGACCATAGGGTTTACTTAGGGTACCTTCACACGTGGCAATATTGCTAGGCAATTTCACTGGCAATTTGCCAGTTGCAGTGAAATCATGGACACATTGTTCCATTTGTACACAGCAACAAAATAGAACAATGTGTCCATGATTTCACTGTAACCAGTAAATTGCAATTGAAATTGCCTAGCAATATTGTCACGTGTGAAGGTACCCTTAAGGTACCTTTACACGCAGAAACTTTTGGTGGCGATAGGAGGCAATGTAACGTGCACGTGCACATTTTTCATGGTTGGCTCAGATCGCTGAAGGCGCTTTTACATGCCGCAATTTCGCCCTCAAATTAAGGCGACGTGTCCCCCGGAAGTTGCCACACCAGCAGCAGGAAACATTCGGTAGACCCCCCGTCGCTGCTTCACACGCCACAATCCCCAAAGGAATGTGGGTGTACCTGTTCAGCGCGGCAAAAAGATAGGCACACCAAACTGTTTTACACCGCGCCCCAAACACGCTCATTGGACAATGCAATAGCGTCCTGATTGGCCAGCCTGCTCTGGAAGGCTGGCTAATACGTGACGCCATTGTCGAGGAGTTTGGAAGGAATACACGCTCGTGTTGTGACAAGTGGCTGCTGCGATACACTTTCGAGCAGCTCAAACGTCACACAGGAGCGGTTTTGAGCAGGACAGTGGCTTACACTACACAATGGTTTGCTATGTGTGCATCTGTAGCTGATGGTGGGAACATACACACAATACTATGGCCATATGTGGCTACATTAGTCCATGCCATAGCACAGCTAACATGGCACAACTGAACTATGTGTGTGTACACATGTTTGTATGTGTAATGGACTGTACCTACATCCCCCACAAACCCCATTGCTTGCTCAATGTGTGTGGACACGTGTCCCTGTGGCCACAACACATCACAATGGATATGTACACACAGGCCTTGTTCACACTCACCTGCGTTTTTGGCACTCTCTGCGTTTTTCTGCAGTTTTTCAAAAACGCAGGTGCGTTAACGCAGGGTGCATTTGAGTGTACATGCGTTTTTCAGTTCCACTTGCGTTTGTTTCCCCCAGTCCAAAAAATGCTGCATGCAGTGTTTTTTGGGTGCTGGAAAAAAACACAGGGGTTGTTTCCAAAAACGCATGCGTTTTTTTAACATGGAGTCCTATGGGAAACGCATGCGTTAACGCAGGGTGCATATAGGCACCTGCGTTAACGCATGCATTTCCCATAGAGCCCCATGTTAAAAAAACGCATGCGTTTCTATAACATGGGGCCCTATGGGAAACGCATGCGTTTTTAAATGGCACATTTAGGCACCCTGCGTTAACGCTAGCGTTTTTGCATGCGTTTTTGTCCAAAAAATGACTAAGTCCAAAAAAGTGTCAAATCCTTTCAGACACACAAGGGACATTTTTTGGCACTTTTAGAAAAACGCAGGTGGTTTTTTTCCTGCTAAAAAAAAACGCAAATTGAGGCCATGTTCACACACATGCGTTTTTTTGCCCATCTCTGCGTTTTTTGGTGTATTAAAAAAAATGCAGTTGCGTTAACGCAGGGCACATTTGAGTGTACATGCGTTTTTCACCTCCACCCGCGTTTTTTTCCCCCAGTCCAAAAACGGTAGCGTTTTTGGAAACGGGACAGCAAATGTAAAAAAAATTTTTTTTTTCTCTAACAGCACCACCCAACCCCCCCCCCCTCCTTTGGTGGACAAGAAAATAAAAAAAAAATTCCAACAGCACCCCTCCCCAATTTTTTTTCCATGCGTTTTTGGTTATTTGGTGAAAAGGTGACTAAGTCCAAAAACGGTTTTGGAGCTTTCAGACACACAAGGGACATTTTTTGGCACTCTTAAAAAAACGCATGTGGTTTTAGGAGTGCTAAAAAAAACGCAGATTGTGTGTGAACAATGCCCATGTGTCATGGAACCATCAATACCATTTTACGAATCACATACCTCTGTGCACAGCATAAAGCTATGGCCATGTTCACACACATGCGTTTTTTGCCCATCCCAGCGTTTTTGGGGTGTGAAAAAAAACGCAGGTGCGTTAACGCAGGGTACATATGAGTGTACATGCGTTTTTCAGGACCACTTGCGTTTTTTCTCCCATACCCCAAAAAACGCTGCATGCAGCGTTTCTGGGTGCTGGAAAAAAACGCAGGTGTGTTCCCCCACAAACGCATGCGTTTTTGTAACATGGGCCCCTATGGGAAACTCAGGCAAACGCAAACGGCAACGCAAGGCACATGCAGACACCTGCGTTAACGGTAGCGTTTTTGTGAAGGGGTCATCAAAAAATTTTTTATGATAGCACCCCCCCCCCCCCCTTGGTCAGCAGGACACTTATTTATGCCATGCGTTTTCTGTTATTTGGGTGTTTGGTGAAAAAAGGACTAAGTGCAAAAACGTTTTGAAAGCTTTCACACACAAAAGGCACATTTTTTGGCACTCTTAAAAAAACGCAAGTGCTTTTAGGAGTGCTAAAAAAAACGCCAATTGTGTGTGAACATAGCCTATGTGCAACTGCCCTGTATCCCAAAGTAACGACACACACAGGTTGTTGTTTGGATAGAGTTTTGTTTAGTTCTTATTTTTGTGCAACAAAAATAACAATACAACACACAAAAAATAACAAAAACCACAAGTGTTGACAGCAGACAAGCAAATGCAACATTATGAGAAATAATGTCAAACCAAAAACATGTCACAGTGAAAAATCAAAAAATATTCACTAAATAACTAACTAAAGAATGTGCACACACAAAAAGAAAACCTAAATCCTCATAGTGCAGCCATCCTGGTGACTCCACCCTCCTCATCATGTTGCTGCCTCACAGCACCAGCCACCCTACACCTGCTGGTGCTGCCAGGCCACTGCCCCAGGGCCATTAAAGTAGGAGCAGTATGCGTCTCTACTGTTCCTGGCATCCTGCTGAGTCTGACCCTGGCTCAGCGGCTGGAGTGGCGCCACACCATGGTCGGTAGCCCGCCAATCCCTGGGACGGACCTCCCCTGTTGTGGGGTCCACTGAATCCACATAACTTGCCGGCATGTATGATGACCGATCCCTACGACGCAGAAAGTTATGCAGCACACAGCAGGCCAGCACTACCACATCAATAGATTCCAGTTTCATATGCAGACGTGTATGAAAAAACCCGGAATGTATTGGCCATGATCCCGAACGCATTTTCAACCACAATGCAGGCCCGGGATATCCGGTAATTGAAAAGGCGCTGCTCAGAAGTAAGGGTCCTCTGAGGATATGGCCGTAGTAGGTGTGCCTGAAGTGTCATATAGTAGACATTGATGTCATATTGGGGGGCATGGCGGTTGTAATGGCACAGTATGGTGACATGTTTGCCATGTGACACCATATACCTCTCGAAAAACCGTGGCCCAGTGTGGTTGGTGAAATGTAACCTCACAAACGTTACCCTGTATGTGTTGCAACAAGGGATGACACAGGATGTAGCTGGCCAGAATTTTATTAAACAACAACCTTTTTTAAAAACATTGCCAACACAATCCAAAAGCCTTGGTCAGGTTAGGAGTAGCCAATACACATTACCCACTTTCCCAATGTGGGACACTATAAGAAAAGAGGCCAAAGTGGCCTTAAAAACTAAGGTGCCATCATTGCAACAGGGAAAAAAACAAGGGTCCAACATGGACAACAATTAGTAGGGGAGTCTGGTCCCATTATTGGGTGGGGGGTGATGGATTATGTGCCCTGCCGGACTGGGCTGTCTGGAGGGCGTGGATCATGGCACCCAAGCAGGCAAGGTGTTGTTGCCTGTGAGTTACCTGTGTATGGGTGGGTGGGTGTTTGATGGAATTGTTAGTGATTATATGTACGCAGCACAGCACCATCCCGGGTCACATCTGTTGTAGATGGGGATGGGCTGACAGCCCAGCCTGCAGCACGGGCTCGTTCACCTTCATCAAAAAAAAACCACAAAAATCAGTAGTCGCATACAGTTGTGGCCAACAGTATTGACACCCCTGCAATTCTGTCAGATAATGCTCAGTTTCTTCCTGAAAATGATTGCAATCACAAATTATTTGGTCTTATTATCTTCATTTAATTTGTCTTCAATGAAAAACCACAAAAAGAATTGTCCTAAAGCCAAATTGGATATAATTCCACACCAAACATAAAAAAAAGTGGTGGACAAATGTATTGGCACTGTTAGAAAAATAATGTGTTGCTTCTCTAATTTGTGTAATTAAAGGGAACCAACCACCCCAAATGACCCCCCTTGCCTGTTAATATGTGTCCCTACACCCAGCACACACATTTGGGGCAATCGTTTTTGCTAAAAAAACTGTTTAGTAGAAGCTAAGATATAGCTTTATGAAGTTTAATAAATTGAGACGGATGGGTGTTACCTAGCTTTGTCCACGTGCAGTGTTCGTGCCTGTGAGCCTCCTCTCCCCCTCCCCTCTCACTTTCTAAGAGCCTGGCCGCGTCATGAAAGGGCGGTGCTAAATCGCGCCATGAAAGGGGGCGGGGCTTGTCGCGATTTAGTCCCGCCCCTTTCATGACGCGGCCAGGCTCTTAGAAAGTGAGAGGGGAGGGGGGAGAGGAGGCTCACAGGCACGAACACTGCACGTGGACAAAGCTAGGTAACACCCATCCGTCTCAATTTATTAAACTTCATAAAGCTATATCTTAGCTTCTACTAAACAGTTTTTTTAGCAAAAACGATTGCCCCAAATGTGTGTGCTGGGTGTAGGGACACATATTAACAGGCAAGGGGGGTCATTTGGGGTGGTTGGTTCCCTTTAACAGCACCTGTAACTTACCTGTGGCACCTAAGGCTACTTTCAGACTACAATTTTTAAGGGAGCCGATGCTGTCCGATAAAATCGGACAACATCGGCTCCCTTCTGATGCCTGGAATCGGATGCCAAATAGGCATCCGATTCTGGCATAAAATCGTTGCCTCCAGGCTGAAAAAAAAAAAAAAAAGTATATGCTCACCTATCCCTAAGGCCCCCGCCATCACCCGCCGTCTCCCGCAGGCTCCCGGTGTCCTCGCGGTGTCTGCAGAGGTCTTCTTCTTGTTCTGTACAGGACCTGCCGTGATGTCACAATCACGTGACCGCAAGTTAACATGGTGTAACCTGCGGTCACGTGATTGTGACATCACGGCAGGTCCTGTACAGAAGAAGAAGACCTCTGCAGACACCGCAAGGACACTGGGAGCCTGCGGGAGACAGCGGGGGCCTCGGGGATAGGTGAGCATACATATTTTTTTTTTAACCCCTGCTCTCCCAGTTTGGAGCAGTTTTACTGTACTGAGCATGTGCTCAGTACAGTAAAATCGGGTCCGAGGACACATCAGATGTATCCTCGGACCCTGCTCCATAGGGCCCCATGTTAAATTGATCGGACCAAATCAGATGTGTACTAAATAGCATCCGATTTGGTCCGATCCGAGTTTGTCCGATTTTATTTTCGGACAGAATCGGATCAGACCAAATCTGATGCCATTTAGTGCACATCCGATTCGGTCCGATGCCCATAGGGCTGCATGGGGGCAAAAATCGTTCCGATGCTGTCCGATTTTTATCGGACAGCATCGGAAATGCTAAAATCGTAGTGTGAAACCAGCCTAACAGGTGTTGGCAATAACTAAATCACACTTGCAGCCAGTTGGCATGAATTAAAGTTCACTCAACCTCTGTCCTGTGTCCTTGTGTGTACCACATTGAGCATGGAGAAAAGAAAGAAGACCAAAGAACTGTCTGAGGACTAGAGAAACCAAATTGTGAGGAAGCATGAGCAATCTCAAGGCTACAAGTCCATCTCCAAAGACCTGAATGTTCCTGTGTCTACCGTGCGCAGTGTCATTAAGAAGTTTAAAGCCCATGGCACTGTGTCTAACCTCCCTAGATGTGGACGTAAAAGAAAAATTGACGAGAGATTTCAACCAAGATTGTGCAGATGGTGGATGAAGAACCTCGACTAACATCCAAACAAGTTCAAGCCGCCCTGCAGCCCGAGGGTACAACAGTGTCAACCCGTACAATCTGTCGGCGTCTGAATGAAAAGGGACTGTATGGTAGGATACCCAGGAAGACCCCACTTCTTACTTACCTGAGAAAGCCTAAAACGTTTTGGAAGAATGTTCTCTGGTCAGATGAGAAAAAAGTAGAGCTTTTTGGGCAAAGGCATCAACATAGAGTTTACAGGAGAAAAAAAGAGGCATTCAAAGAAAAGAACACGGTCCCTACAGTTAAACATGGCGGAGGTTCCCTGATGTTTTGGTGTTGCTTTGCTGCCTCTGGCACTTCACTGCTTGACCGTGTGCATGGCATTATGAAGTCTGAAGACTACCAACAAATTTTGCAGCATAATGTAGGACCCAGTGTGAGAAAGCGTCTCCCTCAGAGGTCATGGGTCTTCCAGCAGGACAATGACCCAAAACACACTTCAAAAAGCACTAGAAAATGGTTTGAGAGAAAGCACTGGAGACTTCTAAGGTGGCCCATAGAACACCTGTGGAGAGATCTAAAAATGGCAGTTTGGAGAAGGCACCCTTCAAATATCAGGGACCTGATCCAGAATGCTCCCTGGTGACTTGTGTTTGAGGTCTGCAATCTTCTTCTGGATCTGCTTGCAGGTCCTCTCCACCCCCAGATTGTTGAGCAGGGCCTGCTGTATGCGCCTCAGTATGCTGCACTTGCGCAGCCGTGGGTGCCGGTGACACTGCTCACACCAGTAATCCTGGCGGTCACACAAGTCTATGAGGAGCATTAGCTCCGCCAGACCCCATGTGGCAGAGCGCTGTGCAGCAGCCATGACTGTTGTCCTATGTGCAGGAGAGGGGCAGGCACCTGGCAGGCAGGGAGTAACCAAAACAAATGTCATGACGTCATCACGCACACTAGCGCCGCCAAACAACATTGAGGACGCTAACATGGTAGCCGTCCGCGGAGCGGGAGTAGCGTAATATAGCCATCAGCGTCACCAATTTCACAAACAATTGCAGTGCGTTTCCCATGGCACCCATGTGTGATGTATAGACCAACATCTGCACTGTCATGTGTGGCAGTATGGTGGACACAGTGAAACTTTCAATACATGTGCCCAGCATAGCTTGCGCTATTCAATGCGCGCGTAATTGGAGTGATGTAGTGGATGGTTGTGTAGGTGAAGATGTGTGTGGTGCTGAAGTGAAAGCTCTTCAAATATGGCTCCCTGTGGAGGAACAGCCAATGGAAACACAGAAGCCATCCCCAATCATCGCTGATGGGGCGGGGTCTCCAGTACGCTGTGGCACGCCTCCGGGAAATCAATAGGTGACACAGATTCCATTCCTATCGCTGCTCACACGCCAAAAGTCGGGAATGTCGCCTTCATTATTGCCTCTGATTTTGGAGCAGTGCTGTGAAATCAGAACCAGGCGCAACCTTTTTTATCGCCGCCAAATTCTCCAATTACACGCCGCAATTGCGAAGCAATTTCACGGCGGTGGTGACGGGGCAACAGATTGCCGGTCAGATTCCTAGCAGCGGTTGCAGCGTGTAAAGGTACCTTTTGGGTGATTATTCTCTAGTCAGGAGCATTATAATAGCACCTTTTTGGGAAGTGCTGCAGACTGCGTTTCCTGTGCGCTGTCCAAAAGCGCATATCAGGGTCTGCTCAGAGGAGCCGGCGAGTGAGTGCTGCATAAGATTAGCATAGCAAGGCACAGGCAGGCGGCGCATTGCGTTACCTGCCGTTAATGCTATGCGCTATGCCTGCCTTCCACTAAGTTTTTAGCGCTTCCGTCAGGCTAGGGTCTTAACGCAAATGTGATCCTAGCCTTAGTGTGGGTTGTCTTGTTATTGAGGCAATGTGCATCACTAACATGATTTTATCAAATACTTGTAAACGTTCACAGTATTTACCTTAAACAAAAAACAACACTTTTTATGGTGCTGTGAATGCATTACATTAATTTCATACTATATATCATGAAATGACGGCATCACCTGGACATGAAAATATCCTATAGCAACATTTACTGTGTTCCTGTATCATATATGCCATCTTAGCTGTACATAGCCTTGAACATAGCCATATGCTAGTTCATTTACATCATGTTAAGTGTCGCGGCAATTTAACCCTTTATTACATTAATTTCAGTCATAGGGGTGGCACATTTCTTCTATTCAGTCACAATCCTCTTCAAATTATGCAAGGCCCCTGAATCTTGATTGATTACCATGATGCACATTGCCTCACTAACAAGACACTGGTGACAGTTTAATATTTAAGGACATGACAGGTTCCTTTTAGGCTAAACTCTTTATACCTGGCATTATTTTTGTACAGAACCCTATATAAATATTTCTGCAGTCTAAGGCTAGGGTCACATATCCGGATTTTTTTTCTAAAACCTGATCCGGTTTTGAGCTTTTAAAAAGCTCAAAACCGTATCAGGAAACGCTCCTCATAGGAGCCTATAATGGTTCTATCAGCTGCAATGCGGGAACAGGATTGCTCAGGATGTGTAATCCTGAGCAATGCAGTTACCGCATATACTTTGCTTATCCCAGCTGCCGCCAGGATAAGCAAAGTGTTCTCTGTGTGTAGAAACTGTTAATTTTATTAATAAATGTTTCTATAATGTCTCTAGGGGGTGCCCACTCCCCCTAGAGACCTTCCACCCACTCAGTGGGCATATAATAATTTATTCACTTCTGTACAGCAGCCGCCTCCTGTCAGCTGCTGTACAGTTTCATACAGTAGATCTATGGGCAGCACTGCCCATAGATCTTGCTGTATAAGGCTTCAGGACCTCGGACAGTGCACATACTATAGCTACAATAGCTACAGTATGCGCAGCTGTCAGGGGAGCCCGGCACTTTCATTGATAAAACGGTACAGCAGCTGACAGGAGGCGGCTGCTGTACAGAAGTGAATAAATCATTATATGCCCACCTGAGTGGGTGGAAGGTCTCTAGGGGGAGTGGGCACCCCCTAGAGACATTATAGGAACATTTAATATTACAATTAACACTTTTTACACACACTGAACAGTTTGCTCATCCCTGCAGCAGCAGGGATGAGCAAACTCTCCGGTAACCGGATTGCTCAGGATTACACATCCTGAGCAATCCGGTTACCAGATTGCGGCTTCACCAATCGGTTGCTGGCTTGCTGGTTGGTTGAAGACAATTGCGTTCACCGATCTGCGTTCACCGATCTGGATGCGATGAATGCAATTCTATTACAAAGTGTGACCCTAGCCTAATTGTAATTTTGGGTTGTCAGATTTGCTTTCAGTCATCTTAAAAATCATCTCACGCGATGAATGAATGTTTTGCTCATGAATCGGGTAATTGACAGACTACTTATATAAACTGTGTCTCTTTTTGACTGCAGTGTTTATGCTCCTTTATAGGGGTTTTCTCAAGTTGGAAAATTATCCCCTATCCTCAGGATGGGGAATACCTTTCATATCACTGGGTGTCTGAACACCAAGGTCCCCAGACGTTCCAAGAACCAAAAGAGTGCAGCGCTCTGCTAAACTTTAGCATAAGGCTACGTTTACACATAGAGCTTTGTATGCGCATTTTTGCGCGGGCGCTTTTTGCCACGTTTGGCACCCGTGCAAAAAAGCATGGTAAAAGAATTCACACACTGCATTTTTTTATGGGGCTACTTCTCCCCCTAAAGCGCAGGGGAGAAGTGATATCACACAGGGGAGGAAGAATCCTCCGCTGTGTGACATCTGTGCCAGCCCCTTTTGGGTTTCGCGGTGTATTAATATACACTGCGAAACCCAAATTAAAGTAAGCCAGATGGTATTAAAAATAATAAAAATTGAATACTTACCCTCCGCCGGATGTTCCGGGAGCCAAGAGATCCATAGGTATCGACCTTCCAGGGCCTATCAAGATTGCTCACTGGCCGCTCGCGGTCATGTGATATGCGTGTTATAGCACGTCACATATCACATGACCGCAAACGGTCAATCAGCGATCACAGACCCTGGAAGGACAGTATCTGTGGAGGATCTCTCTGCTCCCAGTAACCGAAACACCCGGCGAAGAGGTAAGTATTCAATTTTTATTATTTTTCATACATTTGGCTTACTTTAATTTGGGTTTTGCAGTGTATATTAATACACTGTGAAACCCTAAGGGACTGGCACAGATGTCACACAAAAAAGCATGCACAAATGCACAATGTGTGAATGTAGCCTAAAAGGTAGAAGTTAAAATAAATAGAGCAGTGGTGCTGATGATAAATCTCCACTGCATTCAGAAGATCCTCGGTCGAAGGATCAGTGGGGGCCCCAGCAGTCAGACCTTCAGAAATCGGAAAGTTATTCCTTATCACATGGATAGGAGATAACTTTCAAATTTGAGAAATTTGATATAAAGAATATCTAAACTTTTGGGTTATTTTTATGTTTTAGGCCCATTCTGAGTAGACCTCCTAAAAGACCTCAGTTCAGGAGACAGAATAGATGCTGTGACCATAATGTGATACTCCTGTTTCCAGAACTGTGCACTTTAGAGGTCTTTTGAGCAATCAGTACGGGTCTTAGGCTAGGGTCACACTTGAAGGGACTTTTTTGGGAAGCTAGGCATTTTTTTCTGTTGCCATTTTGAGGCTAAAATTAACAGTAGCATTAACACATGCGTTATCGTATGGTACATATATGTACCATGCGTTAACGCATGCATTTCCCATAGGAACCCATGTTAAAAAAACACATGCATTTTTGCAAAAGCAACAAAAAAGGCTGCTAGCAGCGTTTTTCTTGGCTTGTGCAAAATTGCATAGCGTTAAACACATTGCTCTTTTGCAATGCTTTTTTAACATGGGATCCTATGGAGGCATTAAAGCTAGCGTTTTTCACAATTTGCACTTGCGAAAAACATTTGGTTTTAGCACTAATGTGACCCTAGCCTTATGTCCCATCCCATGATGTCCCTTCTCTTTACTGAGCCCAACTCAGACCAACACAAATCTCAGAATTAATGGACCTATAATATATAAGATACCTTCCAAAAGTTGTTACTCTTCATATGTTTAACAAAGCAACTATCTGCGACTAATCAGTATGGTGGTTCCTATCAGGTCCACATGATCAAGGTTTGCAACAACAACTTCTAAAATCTCCTTACCATTGTTAAGGGCATAATGGGAATTGTAGGTTAATGCAATACAATTGTATATGGTACTAACTTGACACTGCACTTGATTGCTGTACTAAGCTTGGCAATGTATTAATGTACTGGCAGTGGTTCTGGTGATGTATTACTTTACTGATGGTAGTTCTGGTGATGTCCTACTGTATTGATGGTGGTTTGGTTGATGACTCATGCAATAAAGTCAGCTGCTAATCTCCAGGCCTGAGGAACCGAATCTGCAGATGGCTGGAGGAATGAGGTGCACAGGAGTTCCAGCCCCAATTTGGCCTGGGTATCTTCAGGACCAGCTGAGAAACTGGAGGTCACTGAACTTCATGTGCAGTGGCCACCAAGGTGGACTCTCCCAGGTGAATGAACTGCAGAGGGTAAAAAGGACTTGCAAGGCAGAAACTTGCAGGACCCATAGTCATCTGCTGGGACTTGTAACCACCAGGACACTAGAAAGGAAGGGAGTAGCAAAGTGTCAGACAGTAATGGGCAGCAAGGAAAGGTCTTATACTTCGTGTCTCATCGAGGTGGACTGGCTAAGCTGCAACCTTGGAGAATACAGTACCTCAGCTGGGTTGTTTCTGCACTAAACTGCAAGTAAAGGTGACCAGTAAGAAATGGAAACCCCCTGTGTCTGCCTACTTCTTCCTGTGCCTTCCTGCAGCAACAACTACTACCACCATCATCTACATCACCACCTTCACTACATCCTAGGGGCCTGCTTTGGCTGAGGGGAGTGCTCCATAAAGCTGCCACAACACCTAGCCCCTGGGGACCATTACAAACAGCACTGGTCCAATATGACCAGACACAAAGATGGTGTCATGACAAACTTTTCTCCCTTTAACTTCCCCCTTTAACATGCTTCGTTAGGGCCACAGCTTCTGGGAAGGCCACCCTGAACCAAAGATTGATGCCCCGGAATGTCCAAGTACCCCGGCCCTTGTGACCGACGCATTTCCACAACATGCAACAAGAAGTGACCTAAAAGTCTTGGTCAGAGCCAATACTCCAGGCCTAGAGTGATCAAGCTACGAGACGCAGCTTGTGGTTGGGGCAAGAATTGGCAGCTCTGAGGACCAGATGGTGAGTGATGAGTGAATATATGTTTTTTTTCTAGTTGTTTGTTTTTTCACATCTTAGGTTTACTATATGGGTGTGCAGGGAATAACTTTGCTATAAATTTAATTTCCCAGGAAAATCCTCACTACATAGCTAATTTGAATTTGTCACATCCATTCATCTCTAGTGTACATACAGTGGTGAAATAAGTATTAAGAACATGATGTCACATATTTAAGTAAATATATTTTCAAAGGTGCATTCATTTCTCACTAGATGTTGGTAACAACCTATTTAATCCACCCACTCAAAAGAATTAAACTACAGAGGTCAATAAGTTTAATGATGTCATGTGTAATAATGAGAAATGACAGGGGAAGAGTATTGAACACGCTAACTGAAATGTATTTAATATTTTGCACAAAAGCCTTTGCTGGTGATAACAGATTCAAGATGCCTCTTATGTGGAGAAACCAGTTGCATACATTGCCCAGGTGGGATTTTGTACCATTCTTCCACACAAACACTCTTCCATTCCTGAAGGTTCTGTGGGCTCCTTCTAAGAACTCTGAAGTTTAATTCCTTCTATAAACTTTTAACTGGATTCATGTCAGGTGACTGGCTGGTCCATTCTTGCAGCTTTTTTTTCTTTGTCTGAAACCAAATGAGAGCTTCCTTGGCTGAGGGTTTAGGATAATTTTCTTGTTGAAATGTCCACCATCGTTTCATCTTCATCATCCTGGTAGATGGCAGCAGATTTTTATCAACAATGTCTTGGTATATTTTTCCATGGAGTCTTGTATGGTGAGTGTGCATACAGACAATGGAGATAAGTACATTACTTATTGTATTATTTGAAACAATTGTACCTGCTGATTCCAGGTCTTTCTGTTGCTCTTCACAGGTGGTTCTTGGCTCTTTGCCAATTAATTCTTCTGATAATTCTTTTCACTCCTCTGTCTGATATATTATGGGCTGGGTTGCCAACCGTCTAGAAATTCCTGGACAGTTCATAAAAATAAAGCACTGTTACCCTGCCCGTAAAAGCAAATTAAGGCACTGTGATTTTCTAGAAGATGTAGAAACTTAGATACATTATTTTGACTTTCATTATCATAGTTTTATAGTTCACATTGAATGCAGCTGATGTCTTCGTATCAGAGTCATGGGTTGAAGATTATGGATCAAAATAGTTATTTTGATTTTTCAACATGTCCGTAAAAAAATATTGTCTATTTGTGATTTTTGGATGAGCTGTCCAATAAAAAGTAAAAAATCAAGTTGATAACCCTGCTTGTGAGGAGCACCTGGCTGTGACTGGTTTATGTTGAATTATGTTCTTGCCAATCCTGGATTATAGCCTCAACAGTAGAATTTCTCTTCTAACCAATGCCATCAGTATGTCTTGCATCAATAAGGTTGCAAACATCATGAGATGTTTCTTATGAGGCACCTTAGCAATGAGATACCTTTTTATAGGTCATCAGTTATACCAAAGCAGCTGATATCATGTGAGGAGCGGGGGGGGGGCTAGTAGAATTTTCCGCGCAGTGTTTGTACCCTCATGTCAGGAGCGGGGGGGGGTGCTAGTGGGATATTTAGAGCTGCGTTTGTCCCCTAGGCTCCAGCGTCCCGCGATCTGCGATCTTCCCGTCCTCGCTCCTCGTCTCGGGCCAACGCTATCGCGGCGGCCGGCTGTAAGCACGGGACACGGGGTAGTTACGCCACTGCTGATAGCTTTCTGGTGTCATGACTTTTATCATTATTACATATTACTACATGTATTGACATCAATAGTTTGATTTCTTTGTCTGTGTGAATATGATAGGTTGTTACCAACATCTGATGAGAAAGTCATCTTAATAGCATCTTTAGGCCATTATTTACTTAGAAAATTATTGACAGGTTTAACATTTATTTCAACCACTCTATAAATGAAGGTATTATTTATATCAATATATTTTTGCTTATTTTTTATTTTGTTTATGTTTTATGCTAAATATCCCATCAAACTAGTCCTGTGTGTTATTACTGTCACTTGTATATCTAATAAATGTAGTATTCATGATTCTCTTGTAATACCTGTGCAATAAAATATGTGTTTAAATAATAGCTTGTTTTTTATGGGGGTCTTTTTATGGCAAAGTTTATTACTTTTTCTACTTATATTTTATATTTCCATGTACTTGTTACATAATGCTTTCCATTAGTGGATAAGACACACTTCCAAGGGCCATTAATTTTTTTTTTTACTTAAAGCCCTTGATATAGCATTAAAAAATCAGCTTCTTCCTTTACTTAGAAGTCACTTGCAAAGCTGATCTGGATCAAAGCAGCTCTTATATACCTGGAAGACCTTAAGCAATGTGATCACCATTACGTCATTGAGTTGTATGAAATCTAACTCAGAGAAGTCAGAAGCACAGATAAACTGTGTCTGTCTTCTTCCTACCAAAGATAGGGAAAAGGTATGTGGTGTTAGGGAGCGCTCAAAGATACAGGATGCAGCAGGGCCAGAGGCATCCTGTATCTTTGAGTGCTCCCTAACACCGCATACCTTTTCCCTATCATAAACGTATCTCCCTTCGGGGAGAGCAGTGGGAGCAGCTCCGAGATTAATCGCAATTATCTATAGACTAAAGCAGAGGTCCCCAACTCCAGTCCTCAAGGCCCACCAACGGTCCAGGTTTTCATTATTTCCTTAGAAATTTGACAGTTGGTAATTCAATCTCCTGCACAGGTGGTGATTCCAATTGTCAAATGCCAAGGAAATCCTGAAAACATGCACTGTTGGTGGGCCTTGATGCCTGGAGTTGGGGACCTCTAGACTAAAGGATCTGCTGTGACATCACCACGGAACCCCCCTAGCGGTCCCACGGTCCCGGTAGGGATGAGCGAGTCCGAAAAGACTCGGAATCGCAAGACCCCAACGAGTCCGAGTCAAGGACTCGGGACTCGTTGCGAGTCCAGCGAGTCCAATGTTAATGAATAGGGACCCGAGTAATAGCGAATAATGACATTTACAACTCGCTGATGTGTCTCTGAAAGTGTGCGAGTCCAAACTCGCTGGTTTTTCTCTTATTTTGAGGCTTGTAGCCGATGATGCGGGGGAAGCGATTCTCCAGCACACACCATGCTTTAAGGAAACAGGAAGCGAGTCGCGCTGACAGGCGCACACACAGAGCGATCCATTCATCAGTGCAATCATGGCAGCAGGACGTGGCACGGTGAACACACTGCGTCTTATTGCACTTGTGGAGGCTCGTCCATTTCTATGGCTCCCTACAGATCCTGAGTATGGGGATACGACCCTAATTAATACAGCCTGGAGAGAGATCGCCCAAGAGATGTTCCCTGCGTTCCATCGGAGTGACCATGAGGAACAGAGCAATCTAAGTAAGTTAAATGAGTTCACACGTTATATATTGCATTTACTGTATATATACTCGTGTATAAGCCAACCCGTGTATAAGCCGACCCCCTTATTTTTGCCCCGAAAAACTATGAAAACATATTCACCGCCATCCTGGTATACAGCGGCTATCACTGGTAGACAGCCCCCCATCAGAGTATACACCTCCCCCTGCAGAGTATACAGGCCCCCAGATGGGTATACATCCCCCCATATTGTGGTATACAGGCAGGGGCGGACTGGCCCAGGTGCCACGGGTCATGCGGCTGCAGAAGCATGAATAATCCGCATGTCCCTGAAGCAGCAGGCGGAAACGGAAGCTCCTGGGCGCGCGATGACGTCATCAGCACGCGGCTGCGTCCGGGAGTGAGCGTCTGTGAGTGGCGTGCGGCTGCGACTGTTAGCGAGCGGCTGTGAGGAGCGCGAGTCTGCGGCTGGGAGCGAGCCATAGGAGAATGCGGGAGCTGCGGTCACTGTGAGGCGGCCGCCAGTCATCACCCTCCCCACCCCCCGTCCTCACCTGTGTCGGGCCGGTGAGGGAGGGTTGCGACCCAAACTGTAGGCTGCCAGTCAGTCCCTGTATACAGGGCCCTCAGTGTGTGTACAGGCCCCCCCAGCAGTGGGTATACAGGGCCCCCAGCAGTGGGTAGACAGTGGCCCAGTGGGTTTACAGGGCCCCCAGCAGTGGGAATACAGGGCCCCCATAGCAGGGTATACAGGACCCTGAATGTGTTATCATGCTCCACCGCATAGTTGCCTATATTTGGATGGGCTCACAACAGTACAATGAGTTAATGTCTGATCCTCCTGGCTCTTTCGGCCAAGGGGTTGGGTGTATATAAATACCACTAATGACCAGAGTCTGGTGCCCGCACTATTACATTCTCTATGCGTTGACATGTGTCCTGCCTCATTTGTGATTGTGGCCACGTGAGCTCAATGTCCGTAATGCTGTTGATGATGTTCCACACTGTCGTGTCACTGTGCCTTGTATACACATTACACACACAAAATGAATAAAATGTTATTGTTGATTTGTACACATACTTTTGTTGTTTCAAATATTACACATCTCTAAACCCGGTTTCAAATCATTTCACAGTTGACCATCTTAAAAAACGGTGGAGGAGCTGCCGGGACCAGCATAAGAAGCAGTACCGGCAGTACTCAGAGAGACAACCGGGAGCCGCTCCATTGCTCAACCACTACCACTTTTATGACCGGCTGTCCTTCCTTCACCCGGTGGCCGCTATGCCAAGGTATGTGTCTGCAGCACTGTTGTGTACATTTAGTATTATTTATAAATATATACATTAGTTTCCATTTTGGCTCTGTGGGTAGCAGAGTATACAGGCGGGTCTGAGGTAGCAGAGTATACAGGCGGGTCTGTGGGTAGCAGAGTATACAGGCGGGTCTGAGGTAGCAGAGTATACAGGCGGGTCTGTGGGTAGCAGAGTATACAGGCGGGTCTGTGGGTAGCAGAGTATACAGGCGGGTCTGAGGTAGCAGAGTATACAGGCGGGTCTGAGGTAGCAGAGTATACAGGCGGGTCTGTGGGTAGCAGAGTATACAGGCGGGTCTGAGGTAGCAGAGTATAAAGACGGCTCTGTGGGTAGCAGAGTATACAGGCGGGTCTGTGGGTAGCAGAGTATACAGGCGGGTCTGTGGGTAGCAGAGTATACAGGCGGGTCTGTGGGTAGCAGAGTATACAGGCGGGTCTGAGGTAGCAGAGTATACAGGCGGGTCTGAGGTAGCAGAGTATACAGGCGGGTCTGTGGGTAGCAGAGTATACAGGCGGGTCTGAGGTAGCAGAGTATAAAGACGGCTCTGTGGGTAGCAGAGTATACAGGCGGGTCTGTGGGTAGCAGAGTATACAGGCGGGTCTGTGGGTAGCAGAGTATACAGGCGGGTCTGTGGGTAGCAGAGTATATAGGCGGGTCTGAGGTAGCAGAGTATACAGGCGGGTCTGTGGGTAGCAGAGTATACAGGCGGGTCTGAGGTAGCAGAGTATACAGGCGGGTCTGAGGTAGCAGAGTATACAGGCGGGTCTGAGGTAGCAGAGTATACAGGCGGGTCTGTGGGTAGCAGAGTATACAGGCGGGTCTGAGGTAGCAGAGTATAAAGACGGCTCTGTGGGTAGCAGAGTATACAGGCGGGTCTGTGGGTAGCAGAGTATAAAGACGGCTCTGTGGGTAGCAGAGTATACAGGCGGGTCTGTGGGTAGCAGAGTATACAGGCGGGTCTGTGGGTAGCAGAGTATACATGCGGGTCTGAGGTAGCAGAGTATACAGGCGGGTCTGAGGTAGCAGAGTATACAGGCGGGTCTGTGGGTAGCAGAGTATACAGGCGGGTCTGAGGTAGCAGAGTATACAGGCGGGTCTGTGGGTAGCAGGTATACAGGCGGGTCTGTGGGTAGCAGAGTATACAGGCAGCTCAGTGGGTAGCAGAGTATATAGGTGATGAGAATAGGGTTAATAGATGGTGCTACAGTGTTGGGGCGTGCTAGAGGGAGCAGAGATCCGATTACTGCCATCATTTCTGACCTTATTAAAGATAGCGGCCGCAGCTAAATGACATCATGGCAAAGGTAAACATGGGGTGTGGTTAGCTGCAGGAGGTTAGTGAGAGGTGTGGGTTGTTTGGCAGAGGGCGTGGTGTGGGCGTGGTGAGCGCGGCTCCAGCGTCAGATACGCTGCGAGCGCGGAACCGCGGCACATCTCCAGGAGCAGAGGACGTGTCCGGTACGTCCGTAGCCCCCGGCCTCCCCGTTGTCCGCACACACAGCCCCGCTGTGACCTCTGCAGTGTCACAGGCCCCGGCGGGCGTCTGTCATCTCCTCCTGACACTGACCTCCTCCTGATTTGATTGTCTGTGTTGTCCCCCCCCGCTGTCAGCATCAGTGATCTGCTAAGACCTGTGGGTGCACAGACGGGGGAAGTACAAATGCCAGCATGCTGGGGCGGATTGGGCGCTGTGAGGGGCGCAGGTCTTGCTGTGAGCGGAGGGCGCGAGGCCGCTCGAGAAAACGCTATAGCGGCTGTGTGAGTTAAGCGTCTGCGGCTCGCGAAGGCGCATACGTGTCTCCGCTCGCAGTGACGCTAAGGAGTTTGGGATTAGGCTACAGTGCCGGAATTTCAAACTCCCGATTATATAAATAGATTATATAAATATATATTGTATACCTTTCAACCCCTTCCCTGCTTTATATAGATGATATAAGCTAAAAGTTTTGTGAATTAAGTATGTCAAGTTAAAAGTGAAGTCAGGGGGACTTTTTTTTTTCATGTGAACCATTGGTGTTATTGATCGTCTAGATTAGATGGGATGGGGGGGGGTGGGTGGTAATCAGGGGGTGAAAAATTATGTATTAGTAGGGAATTAGCAAAGAAAGTCACGTATTCCTTTATGTTATGTACAGTTGGTTATTCTTTCATAATAATAACAAATATCTGATTAATAATACACAGATACACAGAGTCTAAAAAGCGTGCAACTTAATGTTTGACCTATGTTTTTGTTTCCAAATGCAATGCATTCACCAAATTTTTTTTTACTTTACCCACAGAGAAGCTTACTACAGAGGGCGGCGTGCTGTGAACCCTCCACCGCCAAACAGAAGGCGGCGTGGAGAAAACCCACCACCACCACCACGGCCGGCGCCACCACCACCGCCGCCGCCACCAGCACCAACACCACCACCACCGCCGCCACCAGCACCAGCACCACCACCACCGCCGCCACCAGCACCAGCAACACCACCACCGCCGCCACCAGCACCAACACCACCACCGCCGCCACCAGCACCAACACCACCACCGCCGCCACCAGCACCAACCCCAGCTTTGGGGCATGTCCGGCCGCAAGAGGAGGAACCTGGATGCCCACCTCATAGCAGCCATGGTCTGATCCCGGGGTCACCTAATAGACGGCGTGCACAAAGTAATGCTGACTTTGCCCACAGTCTGATACCATTCCTGGATGAAATTCCATTTCACAGGCTACTGCGGGCAAGGTCAGCATTACAGATTGTGCTTGACGCCAGTCGCCCACCAAACCACCCAGGTGAGGTTTTCAATTATTTGGAGGGGTGGCAATTCAGACACTCCAACCTACAAGACAGGCCCACACCCCGGGACAGCCATGTGCCACCCCAGAGGCCTGTACCTACCTTTCCACAATGGCCACCTAACAGGGACCTACCATTTTTCCCCACACCTGCCCAGAGGATCCACCCTCAAGGGTTGCCGGAGGCCATTCATGGGGCCCTTGACCTCTTGCAGGACCAGGGTGATGGTGTCACTTTACTGGCAAGGCCGGAGGATGCGGCAACCTACCAGCAGCTGTAGACCCCTTATTTTTTTGTTTTTTATTTTGTGTTCATGTGCATTGCACAATTTCTTTATGTTATTATTTCTTATATTTTCTTATATTATTTCTTATATATTTTGGTACAAAGTTGTACCAAAAAAAAAAAAAAAAAAAAAAAAAAATTCTGACATTTTTACCATTATGGCGGAATAATACCCAGTTTACAAAAACTGCTTTGTGTCTGTCTTTTTTCAGGGAATGGATGTGTAGGTTGTTTTGTGGGTGGGCTTAAAGTCATCATCATTATAATTATTATTTATTTATATAGCACCGATAGGTTCCATGGCGCTTTACATGAGGATAAGGTACACAAGGAGAAGTACAATAAACATAGACAATAAGGTCATAGAGGTACAACAGGAGAGGACCCTGTACGCGTGGGCTCACATTCAACGAGGGGTGGGTGGGGATACAATAGGGTGGGGAAGGTGTCGGTCGTGGGGCGTGTAGCGGGGTGTCATGGCAGGTTGTAGGCCTGTCGGAAGAGGTGAGTCTTTAGGTGTTTCTTGAAGGTTCCCAGGGTAGGCGAGTGAGTGATGAGGTGGGGCAGCGAGTTACAGAGCATGGTTGATGCCCGGGAGAAATCCTGTATGCGGTTGTGGGAAGAGGAGATGAGGGGGGAGTGTCGGAGAAGTTCTTTGGATGAACGCAGGTAGCGTGAGGGATGGTATCGGGAGATCATGTCGGAGATGTATGGTGGGGATAGGTTGTGTAAGGCTTTGAATGTCATGATCAGTGTTTTAAAGTGAGCTCTCTGTGGGGCGGGGACCCAGTGAAGGGCTTGGCAGAGGGTGTAGACAGGTGAGTAGCGTGAGGACAGATGGATTAGTCGGGCAGCAGAGTTTAGTATAGATTGGAGAGGTGCAAGAGAGTTGGCAGGGAGGCCTGTGCGAAGGAGGTTCCAGTAGTCAAGGCGGGAGATGATGAGGGCATTAATGAGTGTTTTAGCTGTGTCAGGGTTGAGTAACGAGCAAATTCTTGAAATATTTTTGAGTTGGAGTGACAGGGACTTGGTTAGGAACTAGAGGTGGGGCTTGAAGGAGAGGGATGAGTCAAGGATTACCCCGAGACATTTGGCGTGGAGGACAGGGGAGAGAGCATCATTAGCAAGTACTTTACGGACCGCATGGAGCATGAAGTCACCTTGGTTACTAAGTGTAAAATCATGACTCCACAGACAAATGTTGCTGACAAATAAACAGTGCCTGTGTTTGGGGGGTTACTTAATGCCTCGCTATGGCAACATGACTAGGAACACACATGTGAGAGGCTGGGACATCTACCTGCTACACATCGCGTCTACGCGTTTTCTACAGAGCGTACAGTGGGACCTTTCTCCAGGCTCCAGCAGGATGATAGTCCAAGCAATGCCCACGATGCAAGCATAGGCTTGTTGCCTAAAAAAATTAGCTGAAGGGGCTTCATATACATTTTTTTCAGAAAGCAGGGTGCTTGGCCCATACAATAGAATTGCTTGTACTAGGAGCATAGTACATGCAATGCCCACGATGGAGGCATAGGCTTGGTGCCTGGAAAAATTAGCCCAAGGGGCTGTTTTGCATTTTGGGTATAAATGCAGGCCTAAGGGCCATGATCAGCTTGTTAGGCTGGGTGTTTCCAAAAATTAGCCCAAGGGGCTGTTTGGCATTTTTCGTGTAAATGCAGGCCTAAGGGCCATGATGAGCTTGTTAGGCTGGGTGTTTCCAAAAATTAGCCCAAGGGGCTGTTTGGCATTTTTAGTGTAAATGCAGGCCTAAGGGCCATGATCAGCTTGTTAGGCTGGGTGTTTCCAAAAATTAGCCCAAGGGGCAGTTTGGCATTTTTCGTGTAAATGCAGGCCTAAGGGCCATGATGAGCTTGTTAGGCTGGGTGTTTCCAAAAATTAGCCAAAGGGGCAGTTTGGCATTTTTCGTGTAAATGCAGGCCTAAGGGCCATGATCAGCTTGTTAGGCTGGGTGTTTCCAAAAATTAGCCCAAGGGGCTGTTTGGAATTTTTCGTGTAAATGCAGGCCTAAGGGCCATGATCAGCTTGTTAGGCTGGGTGTTTCCAAAAATTAGCCCAAGGGGCTGTTTGGCATTTTGGGTATAAATGCAGGCCTAAGGGCCATGATAAGCCTCTTAGGCTGGGTGTCTCCAAAAATTAGCCCAAGGGCCTGTTTTGCATTTTGGGTATAAATGCAGGCCTAAGGGCCAGGATCAGCTTGTTAGCCAGGGTGGCTCAAAAAATTAGCCCAAGGGGCTTTTAAATGTTTGCTAACAGAAAATAAAGGTTGATTCCTTGTGAAAAGGTGTTGTGATGGTTAATGAAACCGAAGTTAAGGTGTAGTGTTGGTTTAAGATGAAGCAGCCTCATTACCAGGTTGCAGGAACATGGTTACGCAAATCGTTACTGGTCTTGGACATACTGCTTGTACCAAAAAGACACAATATAATACAATGATTAATTATATCATATTGATGTTGAACGTGGCACTTCAGCTCTGAGTACTGTCGTCTTCAGGGCTCAAGAAGTCTTGTGAAATCCAGTTCCTATTAAACTTAATTAGAGTAAGCCTGTCTGCATTCTCTGGAGTAAGACGTGTCCTGGTATCAGTTATGATACCCCCAGCGGCACTGAAAACCCGCTCTGATGTCACACTAGCTGCAGGGCATGCCAGCACCTCCAAGGCATACAACGAGAGCTCGGTCCAAGTGTGGAGCTTGGAGACCCAGTAATTAAACGGGACTGCGGCATCAGTCAGGAAGCAGGTACTGTCACTTAAGTATTCTTGTACCATGTTGGTAAGTTTCTGTCTCCGAGAGATGGTTACTGGTGCAACATGGCGCTGCAGGTTCGATGGCTTATTGAACATAGCCCACTTTGCGGACATCTTTCCAGCATCTCTTCTGGACAGCGTGGATGATTGTGCCCCGACCAAAGGCTGCTGTTGCACAGAGTTGCTAACTATGGGCAGAGTGTTGTCTGACGGTGATATTCGAAGCATATTATCCACAAGAACCCTCTTGAAATAGTCAATTGTCAAGCCACGTGGTGACTGAAACAGCAGCGAGGTGAATTTATCTTTATAACGTGGGTCCAGAAAGGTGGCCAACCAGTAGAGGTCGTTGTGCAATATGTTAATCACTCGTGGGTCTTCTAGCAGACAAGTCAACATGAAGTGAGCCATGTGTCCTAAGCTGCATAGACTCATGTCTTCAGTGTCCTCAGAACGATGTTCAATACCCATTGTTTCCGTAAAGTCTGTCTCCGCCTCCTCCTCTCCAGGCCACCCATGGTGGACAGACACAAAGCTGGGGTTGTGAGTACCATCTGGGTTGACATCGGCACCAACAAAAAATAAATCCTCTTCATCGTCTTGCTCCTGTTCCTCCTCAGGAGCCATTGTGGCCTGGTCATACTGGCTTTGCTGGCTAGGTACTGCGCTGTTTAAATCTGGCTCCATAGCCATCTGCTGGGCTCTCAATGCTTCATTTTTCTGATTAATGAGGGATTCTTTCAGCAGACACAGCATGGGTACAGTGACACTGATGATGGACTGATCACCGCTCACCAGTTTTGTGCAGTAGTCAAAATTATCAAGAACCTCAGATGTGTCAGCGATCCACACCCACTCCATTGTACTAATATGTCGTGGCTGACTGCCGGTCTGACGGGCATGTTGCAACTGATACTCGGATATTGCCCTCTGCTGCTCATTGATCCTCGATAACATATGGAATGTAGAGTTCCATCGTGTCGGCATGTCACAAATGAGTCTGTGGTTGGGCAAATTCAATTGCTTTTGAAGCAATGAAAGTTTTCCAACCGCTGTTGACGAATGACGAAAATGTGCACAAACTCGACGCACCTTCTCCAGTAGGTCACATAGCTCTGGGTATGTACGCAGGAATTTCTGCACTACTAGATTCAGCACGTGAGCCATGCAAGGCACGTGCACAAGGTTTCCGAGCTTAAGTGCAGCCACTAGGTTACGACCATTGTCGCTCACCACGAGACCGGTCTGGAGTTGGAGTGGGGATAGCCACTCATCTGTCTGTTGCTTCAGACCTTTCAACAGCTCTACTGCAGTGTGCGGTGTGTGACCTAAACAGATCAGCTTCAGCAGAGCCTGTTGGCGTCTTGCTGAAGCACTGCAGCAAACCTCCCAACTTGGCCGTGATGTTGAGGGCAATTGAGGATTGGTCGAGGAAGCGGAAGATGGGGTAGTGGACATATAGGATGATGCAGAGACCCTGAATGAGGTTGTGCCAGCTATCCGTGGCGTGGGTAGGATGTTTGATGTAACACTAACATCGTTTGGCACACTCTCCACAACGTTGATCCAATGCGCGGTGAGCGAGATGTACCGGCCCTGTCCTGAACTGCTTGTCCACGTGTCCGTAGTAAGGTGTACTTTCCCGGTTACAGCGTTGGTGAGGGCACGCTTGAGGTTGTTAATGACATGCTCATGTAACGCGGGGACGGCACAACGTGAAAAGTAGTGGCGGCTTGGAACCGAGTAGCGTGGTACTGCCACAGCCAAAAGCTCACGGAAAGAGTCGGTACCCACAAGCCTAAACGGCAACATCTCGACTGCTAACAACTTAGCTATCTGGGCATTTATTTTTTTGGCTAATGGGTGGGAAGAGTGGTATTTCTGCTTCCTTTCGTACAGCTGTGTCACTGATAACTGTAAGGATGTTGCTGACCGAGAACTGTCTGCACTCGTGTTCAGTCTCTCTGCAACCGCTGCTTGTGATGAGTACATATCAGCTGGACCAGCTTCAGCAACACTTGATTGTGACGGACGTATCTGAGTTACCGTCGCAGTCTTTGGGTCAGATGACACTGTTGTGGAAGGCTGCACTTTTGACCACTGAATAGGGTGCTGACCAGCCATGTGCTTCCGCATACTGCTGGTGCTCTGGTTTCCTTTCCCGTGGCCTCTGCTTAGCCTTGCATGGCAGATGGTACAGATGACCACATTTTCTTGAGAAGGCCCATCTTTAAAAAATTTCCACACAGTGGCTGACCGACCTCTAGGCTTGACTGTACTCCCTGAGGGATTACTGAGGCCCACATTTGAGACATTTTGTCCAACAGTTGACAAATTTTGAGCCACAGTGGACACATTTTGGGCAACAGTGGTGACTCTTTCAGTTCTGGTGGGAGGAGTAGGCCTTGGTGCCTTTGTTGGTGGGACATACACACTTTCTTCCTCCGTGCTGCTCTGCTGGCTCTGCATCGCAACATTCCACGTGGGATCAGTTGTCTCATCATCAACCCCTTCCTCTTCTAAATCTTCCCGATAACAAGATAGATTTTGCTCCCCAGATGACAAGTGTGTCACTGTCTCATCATCATCATCCTCCAACTCCTGAGACGGTCTAAGACTTTGCTGAAAGACACGTTCATGTGGCCGGGGTGTCTCTAAAACTTGTCCATGATTGGACAATTCTTCGTCAAGTATCTCATCTACTACGGAGTCTGGCAAACCGGATTCATGTAAAGGATTATATGTACCAAATAAGTCATCTGAATGACCCATGTCTGTGTCAACATTTTCATGGGGCTGCTGTTGGTCTGAGGAACTGTGAAGAGGTTGTGGATTAGATGACCCAGCATGGTATGTACCAACAGTAGACACAGTGCTCAAGGAACCTTGAGTTCTGCAAGAACCTGTTGTTGAGGTCTTGTCTGCCAGCCAAGACGTTAGATGCTGTTCGTCTTCCGGCCTCAATACTCGTTTACTTTCCTGACGGGGAAAGTTAGACAGGAGGAACGATCGATCAATCCTCGTCTGTCTGCCCGAACTGGTGGATAGTTGGCCACGACTACCAATGCCTGTACCTCGTCCCTGTCCCTTAGCAAGACTTTTTTTGGGATTTGGTTTTTTGTGTGACATTTTATAATTTCTGGTGGCTTTCTGGGGGCTTGTAAAACAAGTAGCAGGTACTATTTCGTGAAAGGTACACACTAGAGGCTAAGATATTTTAACAGAGATGGAAGGTACCGTGCGAGCTGCAGGCAGGACACCGTACAGCAACGCACTGGCACAGGAAAAAATTGTTTAGTACGCAGAACCAGGCACCGTTAGGCTGCGGTGCTGGCTGCGTGCAAGTTTACAAGTACCGTGCGAGCTGCAGGCAGGACACCGTACAGCAACGCACTGGCACAGGAAAAAATTGTTTAGTACGCAGAACCAGGCACTGTTAGGCTGCGGTGCTGGCTGCGTGCAAGTTTACAAGTACCGTGCGAGCTGCAGGCAGGACACCGTACAGCAACGCACTGGCACAGGAAAAAATTGTTTAGTACGCAGAACCAGGCACCGTTAGGCTGCGGTGCTGGCTGCGTGCAAGTTTACAAGTACCGTGCGAGCTGCAGGCAGGACACCGTACAGCAACGCACTGGCACAGGAAAAAATTGTTTAGTACGCAGAACCAGGCACCGTTAGGCTGCGGTGCTGGCTGCGTGCAAGTTTACAAGTACCGTGCGAGCTGCAGGCAGGACACCGTACAGCAACGCACTGGCACAGGAAAAAATTGTTTAGTACGCAGAACCAGGCACTGTTAGGCTGCGGTGCTGGCTGCGTGCAAGTTTACAAGTACCGTGCGAGCTGCAGGCAGGACACCGTACAGCAACGCACTGGCACAGGAAAAAATTGTTTACTACGCAGAACCAGGCACCGTTAGGCTGCGGTGCTGGCTGCGTGCAAGTTTACAAGTACCGTGCGAGCTGCAGGCAGGACACCGTACAGCAACGCACTGGCACAGGAAAAAATTGTTTAGTACGCAGAACCAGGCACCGTTAGGCTGCGGTGCTGGCTGCGTGCAAGTTTACAAGTACCGTGCGAGCTGCAGGCAGGACACCGTACAGCAACGCACTGGCACAGGAAAAAATTGTTTAGTACGCAGAACCAGGCACCGTTAGGCTGCGGTGCTGGCTGCGTGCAAGTTTACAAGTACCGTGCGAGCTGCAGGCAGGACACCGTACAGCAACGCACTGGCACAGGAAAAAATTGTTTACTACGCAGAACCAGGCACTGTTAGGCTGCGGTGCTGGCTGCGTGCAAGTTTACAAGTACCGTGCGAGCTGCAGGCAGGACACCGTACAGCAACGCACTGGCACAGGAAAAAATTGTTTACTACGCAGAACCAGGCACCGTTAGGCTGCGGTGCTGGCTGCGTGCAAGTTTACAAGTACCGTGCGAGCTGCAGGCAGGACACCGTACAGCAACGCACTGGCACAGGAAAAAATTGTTTAGTACGCAGAACCAGGCACCGTTAGGCTGCGGTGCTGGCTGCGTGCAAGTTTACAAGTAACCGTGCGAGCTGCAGGCAGGACACCGTACAGCAACGCACTGGCACAGGAAAAAATTGTTTAGTACGCAGAACCAGGCACCGTTAGGCTGCGGTGCTGGCTGCGTGCAAGTTTACAAGTACCGTGCGAGCTGCAGGCAGGACACCGTACAGCAACGCACTGGCACAGGAAAAAATTGTTTACTACGCAGAACCAGGCACTGTTAGGCTGCGGTGCTGGCTGCGTGCAAGTTTACAAGTACCGTGCGAGCTGCAGGCAGGACACCGTACAGCAACGCACTGGCACAGGAAAAAATTGTTTACTACGCAGAACCAGGCACCGTTAGGCTGCGGTGCTGGCTGCGTGCAAGTTTACAAGTACCGTGCGAGCTGCAGGCAGGACACCGTACAGCAACGCACTGGCACAGGAAAAAATTGTTTAGTACGCAGAACCAGGCACCGTTAGGCTGCGGTGCTGGCTGCGTGCAAGTTTACAAGTACCGTGCGAGCTGCAGGCAGGACACCGTACAGCAACGCACTGGCACAGGAAAAAATTGTTTAGTACGCAGAACCAGGCACCGTTAGGCTGCGGTGCTGGCTGCGTGCAAGTTTACAAGTACCGTGCGAGCTGCAGGCAGGACACCGTACAGCAACGCACTGGCACAGGAAAAAATTGTTTACTACGCAGAACCAGGCACTGTTAGGCTGCGGTGCTGGCTGCGTGCAAGTTTACAAGTACCGTGCGAGCTGCAGGCAGGACACCGTACAGCAACGCACTGGCACAGGAAAAAATTGTTTACTACGCAGAACCAGGCACTGTTAGGCTGCGGTGCTGGCTGCGTGCAAGTTTACAAGTACCGTGCGAGCTGCAGGCAGGACACCGTACAGCAACGCACTGGCACAGGAAAAAATTGTTTACTACGCAGAACCAGGCACCGTTAGGCTGCGGTGCTGGCTGCGTGCAAGTTTACAAGTACCGTGCGAGCTGCAGGCAGGACACCGTACAGCAACGCACTGGCACAGGAAAAAATTGTTTAGTACGCAGAACCAGGCACCGTTAGGCTGCGGTGCTGGCTGCGTGCAAGTTTACAAGTACCGTGCGAGCTGCAGGCAGGACACCGTACAGCAACGCACTGGCACAGGAAAAAATTGTTTACTACGCAGAACCAGGCACTGTTAGGCTGCGGTGCTGGCTGCGTGCAAGTTTACAAGTACCGTGCGAGCTGCAGGCAGGACACCGTACAGCAACGCACTGGCACAGGAAAAAATTGTTTACTACGCAGAACCAGGCACTGTTAGGCTGCGGTGCTGGCTGCGTGCAAGTTTACAAGTACCGTGCGAGCTGCAGGCAGGACACCGTACAGCAACGCACTGGCACAGGAAAAAATTGTTTAGTACGCAGAACCAGGCACCGTTAGGCTGCGGTGCTGGCTGCGTGCAAGTTTACAAGTACCGTGCGAGCTGCAGGCAGGACACCGTACAGCAACGCACTGGCACAGGAAAAAATTGTTTACTACGCAGAACCAGGCACTGTTAGGCTGCGGTGCTGGCTGCGTGCAAGTTTACAAGTACCGTGCGAGCTGCAGGCAGGACACCGTACAGCAACGCACTGGCACAGGAAAAAATTGTTTACTACGCAGAACCAGGCACTGTTAGGCTGCGGTGCTGGCTGCGTGCAAGTTTACAAGTACCGTGCGAGCTGCAGGCAGGACACCGTACAGCAACGCACTGGCACAGGAAAAAATTGTTTAGTACGCAGAACCAGGCACCGTTAGGCTGCGGTGCTGGCTGCGTGCAAGTTTACAAGTACCGTGCGAGCTGCAGGCAGGACACCGTACAGCAACGCACTGGCACAGGAAATTTTTTGTGGAAAAATGGCACCAAAATTATTTGGTAGACTAGTGCCAAAAATCAGAAAAAGCTTAGGATTACAGCTCTGCGGAAAGCTGGGTGAACTAAGCTCTGAGGATGGTGCTGGATTCACTGTAAGGCTGCTCCTATCTCCCCTTCCTTACAGTCCTGTACAGCAATCCTCCGTCCTGGTAGTTCTGAAAAGAACTTTTGGGTTATGTGTGAGGAATCTTGACTCCTACACTCCGTCCTGTTAGTTCTGAAAAGAACTTTTGGGTTATATGTGACTCCTACACTGCCTAACTGTCCCTAGATCTGCTCCAAGTCTCCCTACACTAGGTCAGCTCTTCTCAGGAATGTGCCCAAAATGGCGGGGGCAAGCCTTATATACTGCCTTGCCTGTCATAGATGACATAGGCATCACGATGGACAGCAGCCAATCATAGTCCTGACACAACCAAAGCTGCTATGGCATTACTGACTATGATTGGCTGTCTTCACAAGTTTTCTGACCTAACACGCAATGCTGACTAGTAACATAAAAGATTCTGGATTCGCGAGTCCCGAATAGAGAATACAGGACTCGGAATCGCAGACTCGCTAGGATTCGGACTCGTAGACTCGCTCAGACTCGCTGCTGTTTGGGGAGATTCAAGCTATATAGCGATGTGATAGAGCGAGTCTAGCGAGTCTAGCGAGTGAGATAAAATAAACTCTGACAAAACATTGACTTGCATTGGACTCGTTACTGAGCGAGTATTCGCTAAAAGACTCGCCGATTACCGAGTCCAGCGAGTCCCTTAAGAATCGCCGAGTAACGAGTCCTAGCGAGTAGACTCGCTCATCCCTAGGTCCCGGTCATGTGACCAACACCAGAGGAAACTTCCCGCAGCTTCTCCGACTGAATGGTCTTCTCCCTCACCTGGAAGCCTACACCTTACTTGTGCGAGTACTGTGCTTTTAAACTCCTAATTTTCACGGATCTTCACCATTGGCGCTCCTTTTGGTTTTTTTCACATGTCTTCTTCCTAGGGTTTCATGTTATTAAAATGCTTTATTTAGTTAGACATCATGGAAATAAGCCAGTTGCAATTGATTTTCCTTTTTTTTATCTGTGTTATTCTCCTGCTTTTATCTCACATAGTGTAGAGCTTGTTTTCAAGGCACTTGACCACCAGAGTCTGACCAAATGCAGTAGCTTCAGTCAAAGCTGAGTAAATAACTCCTGAGGTGCCTGCAATCTTTTCAGACCATTGTTTTCTATACAACTGTTAGCTACTTGCTTCCCTCTTCATCTTAGCTCCTGACAAAGCTGCTATCAGTCTGGCAAAATCATCATCCCCCAGCATCAGAATTTTCCAGACCAATTCTCGTAATAACTGCCCTCTTGTCCAAAGGCATTATTATGCAAATATAGTGATAACAGTGTAAAGTTCAAAACTGATAGACCATTATTGTGTCCTAGTAGCATAAGCTCAGCAATATGAGAAAGCTACTGACTAGATTGTCCACTTTCTGCCACAGTATCAAAGAGGTAAGGAGACTGCTTTTTTCTGCTCAAGATACAACTTGAAAATAACCCTTTAATGAAGGAGACTTGAACCCACATTCCAAGAATGAGATAGAGAAGACATCATGTCCTCATCTATTTTAGTGAGAAATGTAATTCATTATAACCAATTAAGAATCAACTCTGTGTTGTGCTGTTACACTGTTATTCCATTTAAGATTATATGAGCTGGGTATTACCATTAAAAAGGGTTTGTCTGTTAAAATTCTTGCAGTGATTGGACAATGTCAGAATGTGTAGGTTCAACCTCGACTGGTAACGCCACATTGTCAATTTATCAATAAACCTCTAATTTAGGAATATCAGAGGAAATGCCCAACACAAAGGTACTGTATAAGAAAAGATGCTCCAGGGTTATTATATTATAGGGGAAAAAACACATTGCCACTTTACAGGTCCCAACATCGGGGCGATGTTGGATACAACGACGCGGGAGCGCGCTTTTTCTGGGCAGAATTCCAAGATCGCATAGGAGATGTTACATAGCGCGATATCGGCTGGCAATGCAACAGCGATGTGTACGCCCCTTTGTACGGGCGACCCAGGAACGACCATTTAACATGGGAGAGAATAGGGGACGTTGTACTTCACATCGTTGTTTGGCTTTCACACAGCACGATCCGGCCACATCGTCCATCCAATATCGGCCCGTTGGAGAGCCTGCTCATTATTTCCCCAATATCGTTTTGGCATCGTTCGTGCATCGTATTGGACATTTACACCATACAATGCACGAACGATATCGGGGCCAACGCACGAACCACGTGACTTTTTATCGGAGTTGGACGCCGATATCGGGACGTGTAAAGTAGCCAACACAGACTGCCACTAAATTGTTCTCGGCCCCCAATGGAGACTCATTGCCAAAAGACAACAGAGCCAAGGACTAAAATGACTCTAAAACATGACCATTATGTTGGTTTGAAGTTTTGTTCTCAAGTTTTAAATCCATAAAATCCGTGTAAATCCCTGACAAATGAAACTATGCCGGCTCCAATATTAAGTGTGAAAATGAGTATCATGTCATGGAATTATGGCTGACAGCAATGGGCTTTTTGTCTCATTTGTTCATTGCTGCAATTTAGTATGTGATATAAAAGTAAATGTTAGCTCGTTTCATGTCTTTGAGCTGCAGGTATGCTTCTTATTCTCCAATATTTGCTCTACAGAAGTGTAAAGTGATAAGGAGGTTATTACTTCTACATATCCAAACAGTGTTATTTACATGTGCTTCACATTATCATACAAAATATAGGCCTCTTACTCTCGCCATATACTTGGTGAATTCTAAGCATATTTCTATACACATTGACTGATATACTCTGAGCCCTATCTTTCCCTCCACTGCAGAAAGCCTCGGAAAACTATTACTGCCTTTAATTGTAGAGCAGTTTTCAGTCTCCACTGTATCGAACGTTGAATAGAGAATAATCCATTAAAATAGCTGGCTCCTCCCCACATGTGCGAGCGTGTGAGTGTGTATGCGTTTTTATTAGTCCCTGAAATGAAGTGATAAAGTACAGCCGGAGTATTACAGTTGATCTCACCTCATGCCCTAGGCTTTGCAAATCTTGGGAAAGATTATAGATGCATGGTGCCTCGTCTGATATTTGAAGCAAGAATACTTTATAACTGAAATCTGTCTTCTCCGGGGGATGAAAGCCAAACAAATTTAAGGATTAAATCACACAGAGGTATAATCCCACAGGAAAACCTGCTTCAGTTATTATGATTATATTGTGATGAAGGCAGAGCGCTTGTGAATACCATTGCAGGAAATCATTTTTTTCTGCTTCCGAATTGTAGATTATAAGACATTTTTTCCAATGAATAATAAACTCAATGCATGCTGTACCTTTCCCTCATCTTACTTCAAAATACACATAGCAAGTATATATATAGGGTATATATATATATATATATATATATATATATATATATATATATATATTCACAAACGCATTATATAACATATAAATATATATATTTAGATGTGTGTTCCAGGTACATGTACATCAGTATGCATTAAGCTAAGGAGATGTAACTCATGGAAGGTGCTTGACCTTTTAGACTAAACTACAAGTAGCACTACCTAGACATTCCGTTCATGGCAATAATGCAAGAGTAGTATAGTTATTTATCAGTGTAGCAGAGGTATTTGTGTCATGTGGCACTGTTAGCAATAATGCAATGATAAGTTTTCATTGTTTCTCCATAGGAGTTCGAGAAAGGCCATGGGAAAATATTTCTCAATGCAATTGCACTAGTCTTGTAGTGTAACAATATTGCCATTTCAGAAAAAGTGGTGTGGCGTAGGCACACATTCTTCAGCTCTTAGCTAAATATTTCCATTTTCCATGCAGAAAGTGCTGCCGGGCTACAATCTGACTACACTCAGTAGGTTTGACAAAGTCCTCAATCATGGATTGTGTTGAAGCATTCCGCCACTCAGTGCACATTACAATAAAACTAAGGGGAGGTTTCAAGAAATGTCATATTATTATCATTAGGATAAGTATCATCAGATTGGTGGGGCTGGACAAGCTGATTAAAGGGATGCACGAGCAAAGATACAACTCTGCATTTTATTTTTATTTTCCATTGTTATGCCTTTCATTTTACTTATGTGTAGTGAATTAGAAGACAGTGATGACCCTTGGCATGAGTTGCGAGCTTGCGTATTTTGGCCAAAATATGAAACAATACTTGATATATATTTTACATCTTTTTCTGTACATTTTACATTTTTTCTAGGATGCAGCCAGGTCCATCAATGGTGACCTTTTATACAAGAGCCTTGTACCTCTGTGGAGTACTAAGAGGATTCCAAGCAGCGCACCTAATCAAATAGTTAAGCTATGTAATAGGCTGTTAGCCAGGCACTGTGTTTCAATCAATTGATCTAGGGCTTAATGACAGCTTTCAATATTCAGCTGTCATTAACCCTTCTATTACCCTGAAGACACTGCATCAGGAATAAAATGGAAGGAATTAGTGATTCTAATGAATGTTCAAATTTCTGGGGTGGCTTGGGGCTGCTATTCTGCATCTTGGGTAGCCCAATAGCTATAGGTCTCATCACATTGAGAATACCAGCCCCCAGCTGCCTGGTTTTAACTTGGATTGCACAACAGAGTGGAGACCATGCATTTTTTTTTATTATTTATTTAAATAATTTGTAAAACAATAGTGGGCTTCATTGTATTTTTTATTGCCAGCCAAGGTAAAATCGGGTAGCTGGGTGTGGCAGCCTGTAGATGTCTGCTTTATCTGCGCAGAGAGTAAAAATTATAGGGGACCCCAACACAAATGTTTTTAAATTATTTATTTCTACATCTCCATAATGGCAGGTTTGTTGCCAACCAACCACAGATGAGTCACAAAGAATGGACATCTGTGATTGGCTGTTGGAGGTAGAGTCCAGTGGATAAACCGCAATTTTATGAGCAGGACCCAGAAGTGGTATTACAAGCGCACTCTCCTCAGTAAGTATAATGCTGCTGATTTAATCACTGTTTCGCTTTCTTTTACTGCCTTGCAGCCCTTACTGCCACCGTTTTGTAACTGTAAAGTCCAGGTTTGGGGTCCAGACTCAAGTTTTGGGTCAAATCAGCTCCCAAACCCAGACATTAAAAATAGTCTGGATGGATCCGCTTCTGCAGCGCAGTAGAAGTAGCCACGGGGCATGAAGAATCCTCGAGCCCTTTCACGAAAACTGCAGCTCTCCTGGACTCTCTCAGGCTCTGTGCCCACGGTGCGTTGTTTGATGTTTTATTTATGCAGATTGAGAATTTTCATCAAAGTGTAGGACAGGTCAGAAGTGCGGTTCCAACATAGCTTTTTTGTTTCATTGCACATATGATTCAGGTTTCTTTTCTCTGCCTCAAAATCTGCAGCTAATCTGTAATTAAATTAAAAAAAAAACATGTTGGCACAACACTTCAGAACTCTCATAGACTGCTGACTTCAGGATAGACATGCAGCTTCTCAAAATGTGCTGCAAAAAAAACATTAAACAACATGGCTGGGCACAGTGGGATTCCTTTCTGTGTGATGGCAGCTGTGTAACCTGACGAAAAATAGGTAAATAATGGGAAAAAAAGCGTTTGGTTCCACCTTATATTTAATTGTCAAACAAGGATAAAGTAGGCAGCTGAGGGCTGGCATTCTCAGTGGGGGGAGGGTCGATCGTTAGTGGCCCCCAGTGCTATAGAATAATATCCTGCAGCCACCCCAGAAATTGTCGTATTCATAAGAACTTAATTTCCTGGCACTCTACCTGCCTCTTCCTTTCTTTCAATGTTCATTTGATTGCAAGGTTTAACATACAATATTAATGAAGCAGTTAATACAGATAAAATAGTAAAGATTACGCAAACCAATACGAGAACTAATCTGGTTTAACAGGAATAGATAAGGCACTGTGTGTTCTTGATGCTTCTGTCTCACATGGTCCTGGATGATGCAGAAAATTTCACCTCAGATTCGAGGTGGGTGTTTTCAGGATTGGGTAAGCTAAAGGTACTGTTACAAAGCACGATGTTGAATGCAACATCACTGTAATTTTGCTGAATCAGCGAAGTTGCAGCAACATTGCTGGAGCATCGTGCTGTGTAACAGCATGAAGCAACTGCGATAAATTGCTGGTTGTAAGTTGCCAGTTTTTTTAACATGTTCAAAAGCCTGTCGATCTTGCCCCAGCGATTTGGTGAATAGCGATGTTGCTGGCGATACAGCCTAATCTCAGAATTGGTGGCAACATCGCCACGGCATCGCAGGCAAAATCTTGCCGTGTGACACCAAGGCTGCCTTAAGTGTGATGTTTCTGCAGAGTTGCTAAGTTGCAGAGAGCATGGGTTTATTGTTTTATTATTTAGCTTGATGTCTAGTGTGCAAATAATACCACACTTAGGGGTTCATAAATGTTAAAGGCTTGTAGATGAGGCAATTTCTGTATGCCTAACATAATAACCAAGAAAATATGACATAACATAAGATAAGAGGGGGGTGCGCAAAAAGAAAGAGAGAGGGGGGAGGGAGAGAGGGGAGGAGGGTAGTACCTTGGGTGGTGTTAAGAGAATTAAATTATGAGGCGGGTTGGAGGTAGTAATTTGGATGCGTTCTAAAACTAATCCAGTGTAGCCAGGTCTCTCTGAACTTGTTTGAATTATGAGACACTGCTACAGCTAGCTTTGCTGAGAAGTAGAGCAAATCTATTTCACGGTACTGTTGTGGCGTAGTAGGTATAATAGCAGATTGCCAATGCGTCAGGATCAGGGATTTTGCAGCATAAATGATGTAGTTTGCCAGGCTTGCTGCCTGCTTATTACCCGCCGCCTCTTTCTGTTGTCAAGCAGCAGAGGCAAACTGGGTAATAAGGGGTTAATAGCAGCTTTGTATTGACAGCAGGCATTAAGCCCAAAATTTTTAATGTGGATCCAATGTTAGACCTGGCCATTAAGAATTTCAAGTAAATAGTAAAGAACATTTATATAGGAGGAGGGAATGCACAGCAAAAAATCAAAAGTGGGAGCCACATAATGCAAGTTCAAAAGCATCAATCAAGGCAGAGAAAGACCCTGCATATATAAATGTAAACACTGAAAAAATATTAAAAAATGACATAGGTTGTAATTTTTTAACATTATTTCAGTGTGCACATTTGTGTATGCAGGGTATTCTCTACCTTGGTACATAGTAAAGAAGACACAACACAAAGAGAAAACATTTTATTAGAAATAAAAATACAAATACGTATCTGGACACTATCTTTATTGCTTCCTCATACCCATCCTTGATCCACTGCGATGTGTTCTTGATTGCAGGCTGCAGTGAAGAACACAGTGTCCTGTTAGCGCAGCCTCCAAATAGTGAATGAATGAGCCGCCAGCTTCAGTCCAGTAAGTGGTGACTCCTGAGGTCACCCAAGGACAGCTCAGGTAACCATGGTACCTGCTATGGTTAACAGCCACCATGGTTACCTAAACGGTCACCTCAGGAGATAAAATCATATCTGCTCTTCAGTATTCACCCCTTCCTCAGGGATCAGTATGTTATAGAGCAGAAGTCTCATGCTGCTGCTAAGAATAGTGGGGTGTGGTGGAGGTATGGCCGCCAGGAGCTCTATGATCATCCTACATTCCAGCCCCCCTCATACTTCTTGCTAGTGTAATGAACAGGAGGCATGGCGTCAGTCCCATGCTCTCAATATATGCCATCCCACACTCAATATGCCTGCTGTATGTATTGCTGTTCTCTCCTGAGCTAACAGGGACAGCTGCACAAACATACACACTGTTCTCTCAGTCATGCAATGCATACAGTCATGCAATACATACTGCATGCATATAAAGTGGGGGCTGGCATATAGTGAGAGAAGGGGTATGTGATAAGGGCATGCCACCAGCTCTGATGCTCACACTATATGTTAGCCCCCACTCAATATGCATGCTGCATGTATCGCACATCTCTCCTGAGCTGAGAGGACAGTGTGTCTGTAAGTTTGGCATAACTCATATTGAATAACTCATTAAAGAGTGTGAGGTAGCGCATGGCTAGGGGGTTTGCTTGGCAGCATAAGTGGCACCAACAACCATGTGTAGCGCAGCATTAATAGCAGTTTATTATTTTTTTTATCATAAACCGCGTACTACTCACGCATTTACATGATCACCTTAATGGTAAACATAAAACACTTTACATAGAACGCTATACACATAGTAATATACCATCACACATTAACCAGGAGCAGTAACCACCTCTTCATAGAATCTCAAGAGTACTAATGACAGCTGCTATGGTGGTTACATCCTTTAGCTACACTTTACATTTATACTGTACATAATCAACAGAACATATTGACATCACCGTCTGTTCTAAATGGCAGCTATGCCCGCCTGGCATTATTTACATTACATATGATCCCCAGGACCTTAAGGCATCCCTTACCGACCCTTACAGACCCAGTCTGGCTCTAATGGCGGCTATGCCCGCCTGGCATCATTTACATTACACAGTCCACTGTGCCTTCTAGACATCCTCAGCCTCTCACATGGCTCATACACATGGACTCCAGCCCCTCACAGGGCCCATACAGCTTACAGAGGCTATCCCAGTTTCATACAGGCTTCTACACTGCATACAGCCTCCACACACCTCACATGAGGTCAATGGGACCCTCACGACCTCACAGTCGATCCCAATGGCGGTTACGGCTATCTGGCCTTTGAGACATCCTCTGTCTCACATGCTACACGGCATCGCACATCTCATACATAGGTCAACAGGACCACATCCACAGTCCCTCATGGACTTCCATGGACGTCAGCCTTCTCAGGGCTAGACCACACACATACAGTCCAGCATGGACTTCAGCCTTCTCAGGACCAGACCAGGTTGTGAGCCACCTGAGTTCCTAAGCAGTCAAAGCGTCCCCCAAGGTCTCCTCACCCTGCCCATGATGCCTGGCTGCCTCCAAGCCCCACCAACACAGGCAAAGATCCCGGACAGCAGCCTCACCAACATTGTCAGAGTGAGTCCCCTGCAAGTTCAGCCAGGACCCCATATACTTAGGTGCTCCACTAACCTCTTGGTCTGGCCACAGGCTTCATATGGCACAGAGGGACTGACGTCTCCGGCAGGGAGAGCCAGGCATCCTGCCTCATCCCCCAAAGGAGACCGGACCCCTCTGAGACACGTTCTCTCCCTCAGAGGATCATGTCTGGTCTCTCTCTCCAAACACAGGCCTAGGCAACTATATCTCGCCTGCCACACCCACCTGACACACCCACACCTGGGAACTGTCAGCCATTAGCACACACTGCTCTCTTGGAGGCTGCTCATTGGTCTCATCAACCCCTTTAGCTGTTAACCCACTGTATACTGGTCAGGTCTAACAAACTAATTAATTCATTCACACAGGTCCAAATGCTGTTAACCGCTGAGTGCACAGCTCGGGGCCCATGTGAGTCATGTCAGCCACGTGCCATAGCGCCGACATGCCTCACAAGAGTCAATTTTAACTTTTAGGATTGCTACTTTCAATAGGTGGCACTAGAGTTCATCTAATTCCAACTAAAGAGACACTTTGCATATTTTACAAAGAAACATTGCGGCTAAAAGTCTCCTCACTTCAAGAATGTATGCATAATCTCCATAAAGAGAATAGCTATCTCTGTGACCTTGTCATAGCCCCTCACACAGCCATATCAGATTCCATTCTTTGCACTGATGAGGGGCAATCACCCCAAAATATAGTGTCTGCAGATTGGGGTTCTGATATATCCAGGGCCGCATCATTAATAAGGCAATAAGAGCACTGTGCTCAGGCGGCGATGAGTCCCAGAAGACAGGGGGCGGCAGAGCAGTCAGATTACATGCTGCCGTGCTCCTGCAATCCTGTGTGTGTTGTCAGTGACTGTGTGGAGCAGCTGCGGTTGGGACTGGGGAGGGAGGAGGCTCCTGGCTGCTTTTACTTTCAATACAGCAGCAATTGGCTCTGCATCCTCAGCGTCCGCCCCCTCCAGCCAGGGAGTGTGACATATTGGTCAGTCCAGCAGTCATTCTTTCTCTGCATCAAGTGACCCTGTGTTCATCTGGAATCCAGGTGCTATATATGGGGGGCTCTGCTGTATGTGGGGGTGCTGTATATGGGGCTGAGGTACTGTATATGGGAGGGCTCTGCTGTATATGGGGCAGGAGTGCTGTATATGGGGGTGCTTTATATGGGGCTGGGGTACTTTATATGGGGCTGGGGTACTGTATATGGGGGGCTCTGCTGTATATGGGGCTGGGGTGCTGTATATGAGGGAGCTCTGCTGTATATGGGGGTGCTGTATTTGGGGGGCTCTGCTGTATATAAGGGAGCTGTATATGGGGGAGCTCTGTATATAGGGGCTCTGCTGTATATGGGGGGCTCTGCTGTATGTCGGGGGGCTGTATATGGAGGGCTCTGCTGTATATCAGGGTGCTCTGCTGTTTGTGGGGCTGCTGTACATGGGGCTGGAGTGGTGTATATGGGGGTGCTGTGCCATATATGGGGGTGCTGTGCCGTATATGGTGGTGGTGTATATGGGGGTATTGTGCTGTTTATAGGGCTGCTTTACTGTATATTGGGCTTCTGTTCTGTATATAGGAGTACCGTGCAGTTTATGGGGGTGCTGTTCTGCGAATTATTGGGATATTGGGAGATTATGGAGGTTGCAGATGGATGATGGAGGCTGCAGGGAATATTGGGGGATGATGGGGGCTGTAGATGGATGATGGGTATATTGGGAGATAATGGGGGCTGCAGAAGCATGATGAGGGCTGCAAGGGGACATTGGGTGATGATGGAGGTTGCAGGGGGACATTGGGTGATGATGGAGGCTGCATGGGGACATTGGGGGATGATGGAGGCTGCAGATGAATGATGGATGACACAGTTTGGTTATGCTGGTCTGTGATAATTACTATACAGTATGTAATAAATGTTAATTTCTTTTGTTCATCAATAAATATGAATTCTTCATGGAGATAAGACGTCCCCTGAAAATAAGACATCACACTTCTTTGGGGCAAGAATTAATATAAGACGGTGTCTTATTTTTAGGGAAACATAGTATTAGCTCCGGACAGCCCCGTGTGCACCGCTTGTGATTGGCTAAGTGTTTCAGGAAGAGGTGTGGTATGTTTGGAGATCTGCGCCATTTTACCAGCTTAGTGCAGTGGCGGCTTGTTGATGCTCAGACTGCAGGTCGCTGTATGTGTGGACGGTGCCACATGGTGACATGTCTGACTAGTCAGTGACAGGCAGTGATTACATTGCAGCTGCCCAGAGTTTTGTAGGTGTGTGCCATAGATAATAGGTGGCAATCAGTGCTGCCTCCTGTGCTATAAAGCTGCAGTCACCATTGTATGACTGTAGCTTGTGCCAAGCTGCCATTGCCATTAATGATCCTTATTCTGGATTCTTCTATGTGATTCATACATGGGCGTGTGATGGTGCTGATGTCCTTGTGTTTGGGGGGGGGGGCGCCGTTTAAAAGTTCGCCTCAGGCAGCAGAGAAGCTAGGTTCACCCCTGGATATATCATAAATCCTAAATCACATTGAAAGGATCATTAAAGCGTTAATTTAGACTTTTAGGATTGCTACTTTCAATGGCCATGTTCACACACATGCGTTTTTTTTGCCCATCTCTGCGTTTTTTGGGGTGTGAAAAAAAACGCAGGTGCGTTAACGCAGGGTACATGTGAGTGTACATGCGTTTTTCAGGGCCACTTGCGTTTTTTTCCCATAGCCCATAGTTTTTGGGTGCTGGAAAAAAACGGAGGTGTGTTTCCCCAAAAACGCATGCGTTTTTTAGCATGGGCCCCAATGGGAAATGCAGGCGTTAACGCAGGGCACATGTAGACACCTGCATTAACGGTAGCGTTTTTGTAAAGGGGTCATCAAGAAGGAAACTTTTTTTTTTCCAATAGCACCCCCCCCCCCCCCTATATAATCAAGAAAATAAAAAAAAAATGTTATGACCCCCCCCCCCACTTGGTCGGCAGGAAAACGGAAAAATATTCCTTCAGCAAAAACACAAATTTTTATGCCATGCGTTTTTTGCTATTTGGGTGTTTGGTGAAAAAATGACTAATTGCAAAAACGTTTTGAATTTTTCACACACACAAGGCACATTTTTTGGCACTCTTAAAAAAACGCAAGTGGTTTTAGGAGTGCTAAAAAAAACGCAAATTGTGTGTGAACATGGCCAATAGCTGGTGTGAAGTTTCATCTACTTCCTCACTGAACAGACTATGGCCATGTTCACACTCACCTGCGTTTTTAGCATTCTCTGTGTTTTTCTGCAGTTTTCCAAAAACGCAGGTGCGTTAACGCAGGGTACATTTAAGTGTACATGCGTTTTTCAGCTCCACTTACGTTTTTTTCCCCCAGTCCAAAAAACGTTTTTTGGGTGCTGGAAAAAAACGCAGGGGTTGTTTCCAAAAACGCATGCACTTTTTTATCATGGGCCCCTATGAGAAACGCATGCGTTAACGCAGGGCACATATAGGCACCTGCGTTAACGCATGCGTTTCCCATAGGGCCCCATGTTACAAAAACGCATGCGTTTCTATAACATGGGGCCCTATGGGAAATGCATGCGTTTTTAAATGGCACATTTATGCACCCTACGTTAACGTTTTTGCATGCGTTTTTGGCCAAAAAATGACTAAGTCCAAAAAAGTGTCAAATCCTTTCAGACACACAAATGACACTTTTTTGCACTTTTACAAAAACGCAGGGGTTTTTTTGCCTGCTAAAAAAAAAACAAATTGAGTGTGAACATGGCCAATTTGTGGAGCTGTCACTGTTGCTCAGGAGAGTACAGCAATACATACAACAGGCATATAGTGAAAACAAATGGGTGTAGCTACAATGGCTAGGGTCACATTTCCGTTTTTTTTTTGTAAAATCCTGATCCGGTTTTGAGCTTTCAAAAAGCTCAAAACCGGACCAGGAAACGCTCCTCATAGGAGCCTATGCAAAACACCGGATGGCTTCACAAGCCATCCGGTGGCCGGATCCGGCACTGCTGCCTGCGTTTAAAATCATGCAGGCAGCAGTTTTCGCAGCGTTTCCAGGGAACGCACTGCGGTCACCGGATGGCTCAGGATGTGTAATCCTGAGCCATCCGGTAACTGCAGAGTTTGCGTTTCCCGGCTCAGCAAACCTAGTAAAGAGTTAAATAGCTGACCTAAATGACTGTTAGAGGTCTGTAGGGGGGCTTAGACCCCCTACAGACCGGCCGCCCACTTCTATATTGTTCTTCAACAATTTCTTACTGTGCACGGGCGAGGAGCCCGTGCATGTCAGCCAAAGTTGCCCCTACCCCCCCGTATCACCTATAGAGGGGTGCATACACCCCTCTATTACAATTATGCTTTAATTATGTGATATACACCAATAAGTGTCACAATAGTCATGTAAGAATATATTTACATGTTCCGGAGGCAGAGTGAAGGGAATTCCATGGGCGGGGCTGTGTGCAGTAGCCTCCGCCCGCTCCTTCTTGATGGCCGCCCCCTCTGGCCGTAATCCAGTCTTGATGGCCACGCCCCTTTAACGACGTGCCCGCCCTCACAAGACTGGATTACGGCCAGAGGGGGCGGCCATCAAGAAGGAGCGGGCGGAGGCTACTGCACACAGCCCCGCCCATGGAATTCCCTTCACTCTGCCTCCGGAACATGTAAATATATTCTTACATGACTATTGTGACACTTATTGGTGTATATCACATAATTAAAGCATAATTGTAATAGAGGGGTGTATGCACCCCTCTATAGTGATACGGGGGGGTAGGGGCAACTTTGGCTGACATGCACGGGCTCCTCGCCCGTGCACAGTAAGAAATTGTTGAAGAACAATATAGAAGTGGGCGGCCGGTCTGTAGGGGGGTCTAAGCCCCCCTACAGACCTCTAACAGTCATTTAGGTTAGCTATTTAACTCTTTACTAGGTTTGCTGAGCCGGGAAACGCAAACTCTGCAGTTACCGGATGGCTCAGGATTACACATCCTGAGCCATCCGGTGACCGCAGTCCGGTATTCAGCACACATTTTTGTAAAAAAATGTGTGTGCTCGGCATTGCGTTCACCGCATCCGGATCCGGATGCGGTGAATGCAATTTATGTTTTCAATGTGACCCTACCCAATCTCTGATGCTCTTAGGCTGGCTTCAGACTTGTGGACCCTCCATGTTGCGTTCCTGGTGCGGACGAGAGTGTGTGATTTGTGCGCGGGCATCCGCCTGCGTACAAATCACATATTGCAGTGAATGGGAGCGCACCTGTCATGCGCAGACTTGCGCAGCACCGTGCGTTCCCATTATAAACATAGGGGCTCCTGTCAGCTTGCGGATCCCTTTTGCAGGACGCTGCGGAGGGTCCGCAAGTCTGAAGCCAGTCTTAGTACATGTCTGCCCACACTATATATGCCTGCTGTATGTATTGCATGACTCTCCTGAACTGCCACCACACCCCCTTGCTCTCTGCAGCAGCATGAGGCTGAATCTGCTCTGTAAGGGTACCTTTACACACAGCTACATTTGTAGCTTGTCACCAGGTAACTTACTGGTTGCAGTGAAATCATGGATACATGGTTCTATCTTGTTGCTGTGTACAAATGGAATCATGTATCCATGATTTCACTGCAACCAGTAAGTTACCTGGTGACAAGCTACAAATGTAGCCGTGTGTAAAGGTACCCTAACCTATTTTCCCCTGAGACAGGAGTGAGTGCTGAGGAGCAGATATGATGTTATTGTTTTTAAGAGATCTAAACTTCATAGAAATGTAGTGGACAGTTTAGCTACATCATGTAGGAGGAAAGGGACAATACAAAAATGTTTAATCTCCACAGAGTTCCACATTAACTCAGTAAAACAAGCTGATAGGGGATTTAGATTGTGAGCTCCATTGGGAGCAGGGATGATAATGTATGTAATGTGCTACAAAAATATTAAAGTGCTATATAAGCAATGCATAATAATAAAAATAGACGGGCAACAGACAGATAGATACAAAGATAGATCCTTTTGGTTTTGATAATGTCATGTAACCTTTGCCTTATTGAGAAGAGTATGGACATTGCTATACTAATTTAGGAAAGGAATTGATTAGCATGCTGTAAAACATACGTTCACATATAAGATTCTGTGTTATGGCTTCAAGGTCTGTTAGCTCAGTCAAGTTGTCATTGACAATTAAATGGCTTAAGGGAGAATGCGGGGCACTGTGGATTATCCACTGCAACCTGACTGTCCAGCCCTTAAGGGGTTAATTCCTTTCTCCCCTTCCTCCTCGTCTTACAGTGGCTGAGTTGTTTTGTGACACCCCTCCCCTATCTGCCTAACCACCCCCACCTGTTATATATGCTCTGGGATACAGCCATCTTGTCCTTTCCCCTGCTGCTTGCCCAAAGAGCAGTTTGTCTCTCCCCCCATCTTACCCAGGGCAGAATGGCTACTGGAACAGATGGATCCGCGGAACTGCGGTAAGGGAGAGAATCGTGAGGGAGGAGGCCGCCGGTTTCGCTGGGCTTTCAGCATCCTTGGTGTCCTCTCTGGCGAGGCACAAAGGCGGCAGCATGGCTGTTAGGGGTCGTCCAAACCTTCCCGCCCGCTGCAGCATTTGAGCCAGGGGATATTTAGTGAGCGGAGCAGGCGCAGACCCTGCGCTCGCTCTGCAGGGGGTCAGCCACCCCCCACATTATACCCAGCGTCCCTGCACGCCCATCGTCAGAATGGGTAACGTGGTGCGGCTGGTCAGCAATGGGTCACGTACTGTGCACCTAATGCTGCAGGACAAATGTATGCACTCACCTTGGCTGCATGGGAGGGAGGTAGCTTAGGACACAACAGCTGAATTCATTGCAGTATTCCATTAACACATATTTCCTGCCTCATTACCCACCCTCCCCCAACCTGGCTGGACACAGGAGATTTGGGTCAGGAGCTGGAGCACTTAATTACACTGCGAGTCTCACACAGACTACCAGCCCCTCCTCCAGGAGGAGGCAGCTCCACTGTGCTTGAAGTAGATATGCAGAGGGCTGTTCAGGGCTTGTACGCACTCAGTGAGGACATGCTATTCTTTACATATGTAAGCAGATAGTGAGCTTACAAGTAATTAGTTGCCCTCCGCACCCCCCCCCCCCCCCCCAACCCCCCATCCTCCCCATAATCAGCACCTCTGTAACTAGAGGACGGCATTACTCTCCCTGGCCCTGTGGCCCATGATACAGTATCTCCTGCCTCAGCCAGGACTTGTGGAACAGGTGGACATGTGAGTGCAGATGTACACATTTAGCTAGTGTATTCCTCTATTAGTTTCTGAGGAGCTGGAACTCTGGCCCGTGAATAGCATGGGTGCAGCACCCGGTCCTCAAGGATTTTTCATTATACAGTAGTCAAAGGAGCCTTCCATTACTGACTTCATGAGAGGAGCTTCCATTAAGGACTTCTGCTTCCTCTATTAGCTTCTGAGGAGTTGGAAACCTGGCCCATGGAAAGCATGGTCTCAGCACCCAGTCCTCAAGGTACTTTTTATTTCATACGTAGTTAGAGGAGCCTTCCATTAAGGATTTCAGCTTCTTTGGGACTCAGTAGCTGTTGCTACGGAGTGGATGGATGGATTCAGCGTTCCTGTTCTTCGCTGTGGAGATTTATTTCTTTCCAGGGTTTCTGTGGCGTCTGGACTCATCCGTATCTATTCCGCGTCTTTCATTAACGGAGGATTGACTAAGCTTACAGTCTGCGTCTGGTTGGTAAGTGGTGATATATATTGGGGGTTCGGGTAGGGGCAGGACGGGGTTTGGTAGCGTGAGAGGCACGATGGAGTTTAATGGAGAACTCAAAGGGGAATGGATATATGGATATCAATGGTGACATGCACCTCTTTATTGTGGTATCCATTTTACAATGGGATTGCAGGATACCCCCCCCCCCCCACCCCTTTTAACTCACTCGCCCAAGTCATTCTTAGCTGGATCCCGGTGAGGCGCATTGTTGTTCTTTTCATCACAGGCGAAGCAGTCATTATATTTTAGACTGCCCGGTTGCCCATTGGTGACCGTTCTGGTCTCCTTTAGGACTTCACCTTTTTTCATCCACTGGACGATAGATGCGTTATATTGTTTCCCGAGGTTTAATAGAGCCGCCATATCCTTGCACCTACCATAGGATTTTGGGGTCATGTTGTGCCGGGTGCTTTCCCCCAAGGCCGAATCGTTTTGTCGGCTCTGAAAGATACGCTCTGACGAGGGTTTTACGATTTTGTTTCACAAAAAAAAAAAAAAAAAAAAAATAGTAGACTAAAATAAAAGTGTGCGTGTATGTATATGCGTACATATGCAAGTATGTGTAGTTGTATGTGTATATATAAGTAAGTATATATATATATATTAATTAAAGTAAATTACACAGGAGATTTCCCTTACGGTTCCCCTTGCCCAATTGCGCTACCTCGCTGGTTTAATAATGCAGTGTGTTTGGCTGTGGCAACTGTCGGAATTTCTCATTAGGACATTACAAAATAGCATGGCGGCGTCGGGTGACTCGCTACTTAAGGGTGGTTATTCACCAAGATGTACTTGGAAAGCTTTAAATTCACCCTACGGGATATTGTTATAGGGCATATCTGGGAAGTATTTAAATAATTACTTTAAATAAATAAGTGAACAATACATTAAAGCAAGCGTACAGCTGTGCGGCACGGATAACTTGTTTTTCACGTGAAAGCAAAGGATGTTACATGGCTGTATGAGCTTTGCTTGGTTAAGATTCGGGCCGGGCCTTTTGGACTGGTCGAATGATCATAGGCATTTCAGTGTAACTGTAGACTTTGGCATTGTTTTCGGAGCACCTCAGCGTTATCCTGATGCGACAGCGGCGGGGCTGTAGGTTAGAACATCGTTTGTCGCCTATGGCCATGGTCCTGACAAGTTCAGTTTTTATGGGATTTGCGTTCTATTGCTAAGCTGGGAAGCGTTTATTTGACAGGCTCCTATCGCGCGGAGCTGCAACCCATCCGTGGTTGTGGGCAGCTTTTCCTGATAATGTGGAGTGTATGGCTTGAGGGAGCTCTTTTCATGATTCTGAACGCGAAGCAGCTTGATTTCCGTTTATCCGGATGGGCCATAATCTGGATATTGCCAGTGATCCGTTACTGCGGTACATATGATAGGATCTGGCCTGCATGGGATACATAGCGGGTTTTTTACCCAGTTTTTCTTGGATTCCTAAACATGGGAGGCCACTGATCGTTACATTGCATGCCGGCAACCCCAGTTTTGTTCAACCTGGCGTTACATATTCACTATCGGTTTGTTGATATAACACAGGCTTGGCAGGGGAGGTATTCGGGTTCGGCGTGAATGACACGGCTTGCCTTTTATCGGAAGTATTGTTTCAGGATGTTACCGGGCGGCTTTCGCCGCGAGTCACAGCGGGAAATGGGGTGCGTTTTATGGAACCTCACAGTCCAATTTTCCTACCTCCATGCATGCTGATGGAAGGGGTGACATTTTCTTACCAATGAATTTGGAATCTATTCAGTTCTGGGGAGCTTTTACTAAACCGTGCATGCAGTAGAGCTTGTGGGTGGTTTGCGCAGCATCTTTGTTCGAGTTTCTGATATTGGGGCGATTTGCTAAGGTGTGAGTTTGTTAGCGAATGTTATTATTAAAGTGTTGTGGCAACGGTTTGGCGTGGTTCGTATAAACAATAGGTACAGGCGTGAGTGACGTATGGCCATATGGTACCCAGGTATGTGCGGGGATACATGGATATTTGAATGCGTGTGTATATGGGTATATGTGTGTGTGGGTACGTATATATGCATGTATATATATGTGTTGTATATATCTTGTATCGGGTATACGCTGGAGCATCTCGGGTGCGTCGGAGTATAGCTAAGAATTGAGTTGTTTAATGTTTCAGGGATTGATGTGAATGCGGGTTATGCGGAGCCATTATGGGTGGGTGATCTGTTTTGTGCATTTGCGTTGCTCATTCCTATGATTGAGGCTGGCTCCTATCGTGAGCCTTTCCATTCTTGTCTCGAAAACGAGAATCGCTAAGTTTGTAATTAAAGAAGAATGGGCAAGTGGCAGAATGAGGGGTCTTTCGTTACAATATTGTTCTTGTGTGATGATGAGATTGCTAACTGTTGTCTCTTTTCAGATGGTGTCGGTTCTTAGTAACGAGATGTTGGGCTGTGGTGACGGCAGTGTATTTATACATCTGGGCCGCTCAGTAGGCAGTCGATTCCGCTGGAAGAAGATCAATGGTTTTTGGCTCAAAGTTTCATTGGAAAGGACGGAGCTCACATGGTGTTGAATGACACCCGCAGTGGAGAAATTGATAGGCCCCTTTCCAGTTTGGTCGTTATCATCATACGACTGAGTTCCCGGATGTTTTACCCTCTAGAGCTGTTATAACATACAAGAGCTACTACGGTTAAATTCCATGTTTTTGAATTGGAGTCAGTTATTCCCATGGTCGTTCCCAGCATAGTCCAGTCAGGAGCCTGGATGGAATTTGTGCCAGCATACGATTGGCTTACCTTGATAGCCGCTTTACAATTTTTACACTGATACAAGGGGATATGAGGCCTACCATTGCCTACTGCTTTAGTATACATCAGTAAGGCATTCGAGGTTAGAATGTGGCCATAGATTCTTGAAGCTGACGGGGTACATCTGCATGGTATTGGCACCGACATGTTCTTGTCCGTGCTTCGGGTTGGTTTTGAACAAGCCTTGTGCTTTCTGGGGGGGGTCGCAGCTCAGGCGTTGCCTTCGCTCCTCCGTGGCGGTGGAGAGAGTGATTTGAGAGTTAACCTGCACTGGACGGCCAGTGACAGAACAACCTCTGCACTCACGTGATCAGGCGGGTTTGTGCCTTGCTTAAGCTGCGGCCTTTGATTTTTCCCACATAAGAAGAAAATAATACACATTGGAAGTGTTTTACAACAAGTCATGAGTAAGGTGTTATGTTGATACCTCTCATTAAAGGATTGAAAAGTAACGGTTGTTGGTGTGCTTTCTGTACGGCGAGGGGAAGGGAATGGTTGGTGGGTCTGGACAGTCTGCGGGGCACTGTGGATTATCCACTGCAACCTGACTGTCCAGCCCTTAAGGGGTTAATTCCTTTCTCCCCTTCCTCCTCGTCTTACAGTGGCTGAGTTGTTTTGTGACACCCCTCCCCTATCTGCCTAACCACCCCACCTGTTATATATGCTCTGGGATACAGCCATCTTGTCCTTTCCCCTGCTGCTTGCCCAAAGAGCAGTTTCCCACCCTCCCTCCCTGTTGTTGGAATTTTGAGTTTGTCGCAGCGGTGGAGAGAGTGATTTGAGAGTTAACCTGCACTGGACGGCCAGTGACAGAACAACCTCTGCACTCACGTGATCAGGCGGGTGTGTGCCTTGCTTAAGCTGCGGCCTTTGATTTTTCCCACATAAGAAGAAAATAATACACATTGGAAGTGTTTTACAACAAGTCATGAGTAAGGTGTTATGTTGATACCTCTCATTAAAGGATTGAAAAGTAACGGTTGTTGGTGTGCTTTCTGTACGGCGAGGGGAAGGGAATGGTTGGTGGGTCTGGACAGTCTGGATATTATCTCCAATTAGACCAGCAATCAGCTTTCACACTTCATTAGTACTTCAGTAGGAGATACCTCATACATATAGTGATAGATGTACAAATGTGCAAATTCTCCCTTTTATGTGCAACATGTCTAGTCACATTTCCAACTCTATACACTGGCAATCGAAATTGGAGAACAATGTAAGGCTAGGGTCACACTTGAATATAGGATTGCGTTCACCGCATCCAGATCCGGATGTGGTGAACACAATTGTCTTCTGACAAGCAGCAATCCGGAAACCGGATTTCTGAAGCCGCAATCCGGTGACCGGTTTGCTCAGGATGTGTAATCCTGAGCAATCCGGTTACCAGATAGTTTGCTCATCCCTGCTGCCGCAAGGATGAGCAAAGTGTTCTGTGCAGTGTGTAAACTTTTAATTTTATTAATAAATGTTTCTATAATGTCTCTAGGGGGTGCCCACTCCCCCTAGAGACCTTCCACCCACGCAGGTGGGCATATAATGCTTGAATCAGTTATGTACAGCAGCTGACTACTGTCAGCTGCTGTACAGTTTTATCAATGAAGGCGCCGGGCTCCTCACAGAAGCGCGCATAATATAGCTATTGTAGCTATAGTATGTGCGCTGTCCGAGGTTCTGAAGCCATTTAAAGAAGATCTATGGGCAGCGCTGGCTCCTATTAGGAGCGTTTCCTGATCCGGTTTTGAGGTTTTTAAAAGCTCAAAAACAGATCAGGTTTTAAAAAAAAAAAAACGGATGTGTGACCCTAGCCTATGATTATTTGATTTTTTTCAGACACAATGTATGTAATCTGATCAACATTTGAAGGTTTCTCTGTAAGGGTGGTTTCACACTGCGATTTTTGAGGATCCGTGGCTGTCCGTTTTAAAATGGACTGCCACGGATCCGATTTGGCCCCTTGTTATTCTATGGGTACAGGATCGGATCTGATTTGGCCTAATTGCCATCCAATTTTTGTCTGCTCCGATTTTGGGCACAGCGGATCAAATCGGACACAATCAAATCCGACAGGATCCGCACCAGTTAACATGGGGGCCTATGAGTGCGGGTCCAAGGAAATAGCTGATCGCTCCTCGGACCCGATTCTAGTGTCCTGAGCATGCTCAGTACACTAAAATTGCTCCTAACCATCTAATTTCACTTCCATAATGTATATCCATACATTGTGGAAGTGAAATTAAGTAAAAGCAAGGGGTTAACAATAGAAGAAACTCTATTCTCACCTTCCAGTGATCTCTCGACACCTCCAGCAAGCTCCGGATAACTACAGGACCTGGCATTATGTCACAACCCGATCAGCTGATCGGGTCACATGATCGGTTACCACGGTGACTGCGGTCATGTGACCCGATGATGTTGCCGGGTTGGGACATAACGGCAGGTCCTGTAGTCACCTGGAGCTTGCTGGAGGCGTTGGGGGATCGCTGGAAGGTGAGAATAGTTTTTCATTTTTAACCCCTTGCTTTTACTTAATTTCACTTCCGCAATGTATGGATATACATTGCGGAAGTGAAAGTTCCCCGCACAGCTCTTTCTGTGTCTGGACCCGTGAAAATCACGGACACAGAAATGGCACCAGGAGGCTCACCTCCGATGCTGTCTTTTCCTGTCTGTAGGGTCCTGCAAAAAGTAGGATCCCACGGACAGGAAAAATAGCGCAATGTGAAAGAACCCTAAGGGGTTCACCATGCTGCTAGAACAAGTGTTTTCCAAAATAAGAAAAGTTTATCAACTTAAAACCTTTATTTTGCACAAAGCACGATGATCATAATTAGAGAACAGAGAGACTGTTAGAGACTGTAGCACAGAGAAATATTAAAACTAAATTTTGTGAAGGTTACAACAGTTGTGGCACCCCAGGGTTTTAGTGCCACTGTGTCATCACTGACCCCGGGTGGTGGTGTCACGCTGAAAGCAACAAACAGGTCTTCTCATCAGGCAGGAAAACCACAAACAACACATTCTGCCTCCAGACCAGAAGTGGAAGACCAAGCCCGGGTTCAGGGTGAGCTCCCCTATAAATTCTGGTCTGGGGCGGAGTCAGCCAGTTCAGTTCCCGAGAAGACTGTGAAGAGTACTTGGAGGATCGAGCTGTGCTAAGCTCATCCTAGGTACAGAGGTTCAGTTGCTAGGAGGACTGAGGAGGACATCCAGGCGGACTGAGGCTGTACAGCTTGCCCCAGGATCGCTGACTCGGTACCAGACCTAAGGCTAGGGTCTTAGGAGAGTCGCGGGAACACCTGGGGAGCTGAGCGACATTGTGCTCACCCCAGAGGAAAGCGCAGAGAATGGACACCGGAGTCCGAGACTGTGCAGGGTCTAATGTCCCGCCAGTCAATACCTGAAGGTGGGGAATTCCAGGTTCCTCAGCCACACTGTGCCCGGAGACACAGCAATGAAGAGAGTTCAGGAACTGACATCCGAGATGAGGGTTAGAAAGGACTCAAGTTGCCTGTCATACCGGCACCTCGCAGGAAGAGACAGGGCCGGCAGCTTAGCTGATGCAGCAGCAGGAGCCAACACACAGAGTGCAGTAAGGGAACCAAAAACCCGGCCAGGTGAGAAGGAGCCCTGAGTTGCTCTCGGCAAGGACTCTGCAGACAACTGCCTGTAGTTAGCTTTTCCAGTAATAGACTGAGTGACCAACAAACAGTGAGTCTGCTTATTGCTTCGAGCCCATCGTCCTGCACCCTACACCTAAACTACCTTCACTGCCCGGGAAACTTCTCTGTCCATGGAGAGCCCTTCCATCCCAGCTGCCATCCACCATCCCCAGAGTTTCTGCAGCAGCGGTGGCAATCTATAGCCACATAGCGCGGGTGGCGTCATGAACAATCTCCCTTTTCACCATCCCCCCTTCCCTACCAAGCCAGAAAACCCCCTTTAAAGCTGAACCCAGGGCCAAGGAAGTGGGTTTCGACACCTGTGACTCCCCGGAGACAGTAAAGCCCAGTTCCAAGTACCCCATGACCCTAGGGCACGTCACAGTCACCAGAAAGTAGGAAGTGTACAGGCCTTTGCTTTAAATGACTTCAGCACATCTGCAGCCACAGGACATCACTAATCTCTCACACTGCTCTGGTGTGAATTTGGTCCACTCTTCTTTCAGTCTCTTCCACTGTTCTGTGACTGTTGTGGCTTTCTTGGCCATAGGTTTGTCACCAAGGATTTTCCAGAAGTTTTCTATTAGGTTTAGATCAGGACTCTGGGCCATTTTATTGTTTCAATGTTTTCTGTTTCAAGGAATTGCTTTACCAGTTTTGTTTTGTGACGGGGCATTGACCTGCATGGAAACTGCATGAAAATTGCTGGCTGATTGAGTGCTGAACACAAGTAAGGAATATCTTGTTTTTAAAGAAGGTTATGATAATCACTTACATTCACTCTCCCATGTAGCTGTTTGAGAGGTCCAACCACTACAGCAGAAAACATTCACCAACCCATGACACTTCCTCCATCACCTATCACTGACTTCTTTAAACACTTTGGGTTCAGTCTTTCCCCAGCTTTCCCCAACCATATTTTCTTCTATGCAATTTCAAAATGATTAAAATTGTACCTTCAGCACTATTCAAAATTATAGTTTTAATTTAAGTATTTTATAATAAATCCTAACTAATGCCTCATTTTCCTGCATATCGTCCCCTTAGCATGTATGTTTTCCTCATGACTTCCTGGGTACAGCTATATAGTACACTGTCTAAATACTGCTTTGTAAACAGTAATAATGTAATTAGTACACACATTTGGCTTTTCAGAAGAGGATTTATTCACCATAAACATTGCAATATGACAGAGAACAAAGAAACCAAGCAGACAGAGACGGGAGAAAGAAACTATTATCACAAAATAGGACTGAATTATTTCTATTTTGCACTTTTAATTTTGTATTTTGCTTTCTATGCAGGTTTTTTCCATTGGTGACACTATTATAATTACTAACAGTGTATTATATTATTATTGCTATTATTATTATTATTATTATTATTATTATTATTATGTATTTATCTACTACATGTCATTCACTGACTACAATCACTTTAATGGACATGGTCACCTTTGGGGGATTTTGTTTTGTACTTAAAGGGGTTGTCTACTACTAGGCAACCCGTACTTAAGCAATTTAGAACCCAAATTAACATAAAAATAATAGATACTTGACTTACTGCAGTTCTATTCCAGCCATATCTGTGCTGTTATTTCCAGTGGGCATAACATTTTCATGCAATATTTGTGCTGTAGCCAATGAGCAGCCTCTGATTAGCTGTAACTTATCCATATTCAAATATGGCAGACATCCACATTGAGGAAATAGTAAAGGCTGCAGCTAAACAGTGGCCGCTAAAGTCTGACTAGTGAGCAGAGCAGTATGACTAAGGGCCACGTCACACACACAGATATCTGTGCAGATATTGTTCGCAGTTCTCTGGTTGCAGTGAAATCATGGACATATTGTTCATTTGTATATGGCCACAAAATGGAACAATTTGTCCATGATTTCACTGCAACCAGAGATCTGTGACCAATATCTGCAGAATTATCTGTGTGTGTGACGTGGCCCTTAGGTGTCTCTGACGTGACTTAGGTGTCACTGCCATAGACCTACTGTTACAACTTTCAGGACCAAGCACAGGGGCTCATACCATACAGTACGTACATTACGTACAGCATCTCCTCTACTGTGAGGAGCCGCTGCATTCACTCATAAAATTGACAAAGCCGACAATAGCCGGCAATACTATACTGACAAGATTACTCCCTCTCATGCCCACTTGAGTGGACAGCATGTCTTTAGGGAAGGTGGGCACACCCTAGAGAAATGTTGCCCACAGCTGTTATTAACATTAACCCTTTGTTCATCCCTGTGGCAGCAGGGATGAACAAAGCATACGGTAACCGAATTGCTCCGGATTACACAACTGTGTGGGCCTCTTGCTGTATAGAGGTGTCTTAGTTTCTTTGTGGTTTTTGTGACTGCTGCTTGTCTGACAGTCATATCTCAGTGTGCGCCATTCTCCAGAAGCCCTTTCCTTGGGAAAGCTTCACTGAATGTTTCACAGACTTGCATAAGCTGTATTATACTATGAATGTCCTTAGTTTCCCATAGCAATCTATCAGAAGCTGAGGCCACCTGATAAATATCCAGGCTAACCGTCAAAATAGTAAAGGCAGTATCTATTACCTCACGCAACAGTAAATAAGCCTTTTTTTAACCCTAAAGTGCATGGTTAAACTTTCCCCTGTAAAAAGTCTATTCCCTCCTGATTCCTTTAGTGGATATACATACATACATACACGCACTCAACTTTATATATTAATTTTGCTTTTTTGTTTTATGTATGTAACCTCTTTCACATATACAATTCCTTGGAATTAATGGTGTATTAACTACTTCTGGTTGCTAATATATTTTGTGTCCGGGTAGTCTACACCTTACCCTGTACTAACATTCTAAAATACCAATATAATGTTAGCAGCTAGTATGACATCATGTAGTAGTGGAAACAGGTAGTTGGTTCTCATAATACCTAGACTTTCCAAAAGAAAAAGATAACATCTGGTTTATTACTATGTTTACTTTTTCAAAGTCTGTATATACAGCACTGAACCAGCTCTATACACTGGCAAGCAAAAGGGTAACAATGTTTTGATCTTTTTTACTTTCAGGCTTCATATCTCACCACCCACTACAGCTTTGAGCTTTATACTACCATCATTTTATAGACAATCATTTTGGCTTCAAGGGAACTTGTCACCATGATCTACCCCTCTAACCTATCACTAGCTGTACCTGCACCATCCTAGCCGATCCCTAACCATCCCTGTCTCACCTAATATGGCCTACTAAAGAGTAAGAAAAAGAGTTATATACTCATATGTAGTGGCTTCAGTACGCGCACTGCGGGCCGTACCACGTGATCAGCCCCCACAATGCACCGGGCCGGATATGACATTCCAGCCGGTGCATATACATCAGAAGAGGAGGGAATTTTCAATGAGGAGATCAAGGGATGGATCGAAGACGCCCAAGAGGGTTTGCTGTAAGCAAGCGAGGACAAGGAATGGAGCCCCACTGCAGACTATGGATCCAGACTACATGTACTTACATATGTAACTCTTTTTCTTAGGCTAGGGTCACACATGCGTTGTTTTTTTTAAAATCCTGATCCGGTTTTGAGCTTTTAAAAAGTTCAAAACCGCATCAGGAAACGCTCCTCATAGGAGCTCATTATTAAAACCGGATTGCATGTAATGCAATCCAGTTACCGCATCCGGCTCTGCAGCCTGTGTGAAAAATCATGCAGGCTGCAGTTTTTGGAGCGGTTCTACGCCCCGCAATGCACCCCCTAGAGACATGTTGCCCGCAATTATTATTAATATTTAATCATTTTTGACAGAGTAAACATTTTGCTCATCCCTGCGGCAGCAGGGATGAGCAAACTATACGGTTACCGGATTGTTCCGGATTACACGTCTCCGCTAAATACTTAGCTTTTTTCAGTGAAGCGGAGATGCGTTAGCGCTGCCACTTCCTGGTGATGCAGCCCCTGGTTACCCGATCTTGATTGTGGTAACCACTTCACACACAAGGCTGCCTAGTGTCCACTTTCCCAGAGCGGACAGGGAAACCCTGCGTCACCAGGAAGCGACGGCGCTCACGCATCTCCGCTTCTCTGAAAATAGCTAAGTATTTAGTGGAGACCCGCTAAATACTAGCAGCGGAGATGTGTGAATATGGCCAGTGTTAGGTTAGAGGGGTAGATCGAGGTGACAGGTTCCCTTTAATATAGAAATGATTTGATTATTTATGCAGATTCTTGTGATGTTACTGCATTGTTAGCTTATGTGTGCCTGTTGAGTATTTGGTTGCAGGAATTTTTGTACCAAATCTGCATCTGCTGGCATGCGTTTTTGATAGGTTTTTGCCATGTTTTTGATCCATTTTTTTTTCATGCATTTTTTCATGCATTTGATGTGAGGAAATGCTGCAAAAATTCAGCAAGAATGGACATGCTGCAGATTTATTTCTGCACCAGATCTGCAAGGGAAAAAAAGCAACATGTGCAAAAAAAAAGTCTGAATTCTCAGTGACTTTGCTGGCCTAGCGATTTGCTTGGAGGTTTTGTGATGAACTACAGTAAAATCGCATAATTAAACGCATCAAAATTGCACTATTTGCACACAGGCTTATCATGACACTTCCTGGACATATTAGTTAGGTATGTGGGATGACGCGGGCAACAGGGTCATGCTTCTCTACAGGTTTTGTATGAAAAGAATGAGTACATTTTAGAGAATTTACTCTGTATAATGATATGCATGGTAAAATAATATATGTTCCTTATTATAGAGTACTGTTCATTTTCTGGTGGCCATCTAGCCATACTGGTCACAACTTATAAGTTCTGAGGAGTCAATGAGGTAGCAAACAACACAAGGAGATTTAAACTCTGAAGCCTTCTGATTTATCATACAGCTCTGGACTGTACAGTTGTTGTCAAGGGTTTGAACTCTAACACAAAATTATTTTTTTCTTATAAATTTTGCTACTTTCATTTTTAAAACCGCACTAAGAAAAGCATAAAAAAATGGTAACACATTACACTGTGTGCAAATGGCCTTACTGTTTTTCTATTGGTATTTGATAAAAACTTTCTTCCTGTATACTACAAATTGCAACCGATTCTCACATTCCCTAATAGCTCGGTGTGTTATTATATTGATTCCAAAGGTCACTGGTTCAAATGGAGTAGCAGCCATGAAGATGATTTTCCCAAGGAAAGAGGAACAACATCATTCAGTTCATCAATAGTGGTCTCTGGGCCAATAAATTTGCCAACTTGCATCATGTGAGTGTCATGACAGTTGGAAAAATACAAAATGAAGTTCATTCATACATTCAAAAACCAAGAGGAGAACGTCCAGGCAAAATATGGCAATCGACAAGTTAGCTCATCACAAGGACTATCAGTTCTGATGCGACAAACACCGCAGTTGAGGTGATGTGGCACCCCAGGGGTTAACGTGCCACAGTAACATCACACGGGTTCCCTCCCCACAACACACTGACTTACACTAGCACCTCTGGGCCAGGAGGGGGAGCTAAACCAGCTCCTTATATACTCCAGCTCATGAGGAAGTAGTTAGAAGTTCAGTACGAGGCAGTACTGTGAAGAGAGAGAGATTGTGGTGTAAAGGAGCTGCGTTAGGCTTCTCCACAATCTGCTGCTCGATTCCAGGCCTAGCTAGGGTCTGAGGAGAGGAGAACTAAATAACAGAGGAACACATCTGGAAGCTTGAGTGCCACCTCCACTCGCCCCAGAAGAGCGCACAGAATGGACAGCGGATCCGACACTGTGACTGATACACACAGCACAGTGAATCCAGGAGTAGTGGAGTCTCTAGACCACCACAGTACCAGAGCAAAGCAACACGGCGGGGTCAGTACAACACAGAAGACTCAAGTTGCCTAGCCAAGTGGTACCAGCAGAGAAGGAGAGAGTGAGACAGTGCCTGCAGCTCAGCTAGAGGCAGCCTCAAGGACACACACACACAGCGCAGCACGAGGAAGCTGAGGACCCAGACAGGGTGGGAGAAACCTGGCCCCAGTACAGACTCCGTGGACTATAAACTGCAACAAAACGTGAGTGTGTGTTCCTTAATCTGTTCCCACTATTCACCTCCTTATCACATCCATCATAGACTATACCAACCACTGCATGGGGACCTTGCTTCTACCTACGGAGAGCAGTACCATATAAGCTGCCTAACATCATCCCCGAAGGTTCTGC
>JARQOC010000002.1:363657865-363744840 GCA_033576535.1 Allobates femoralis
CTTGGTGCACCCGCCCGCACCGTCGGGCCTCCTCTGCAGTCCGGTGTGGCTCCTCCTCTTCTCAGGGGCTCCTCCTCCTCATCGCTGGGTAAGTATGAATGAATGAATGAATGAACGAATGAAAGAATGAATGAAAGAATGAATGAATGAATTGAATGAATGAATGAATGAATGGATGGGTGGATGGATGGATGGGTGGGTGGATGGATGGATGGCTGGTTGGATGGATGGATGTGTGCATGCGTGGATGTCAGCACGTGGATGTGCGTGCGTGGATGTGCGTACGTGGATGTGCGTGCGTGGATGTGCGTACGTGGATGTGCATGTTGTGAATGTGCATGCGTGGATTTGTGCGTACGTGGATGTGTGCGTACGTGGATGTGCGTGGATGTGGATGTACGTGGATGTGTGTGTGGATGTACGTGGATGTCAGCATGCGTGCGTGGATGTGTGCATGCGTGGATGTGCGTGCGTGGTTGTGTGCATGCGTGGATGTGCGTACGTGGATGTGCGTACGTGGATGTGCGTGCATGGATGATGGGTGTATAGGTGGATGGATGGGTGCAACAAGGGATCAAGTGTCCTCTTGTTATAGTCTCTGGGATCATAGTCATGGTGCACTGTATAACTGATCTTTGTCATACAGTGCACCATAACTCTGACCCCTGAGACTGTAGGAAGAGGACACTTGATCCCTTGCTGCAGTCTCTGGATTGAGCAGAGGCGATCGAGCGTCGTGGGACCTTCGTTGTGGACTACGTCGGAGGCGATCGAGCGTCGTGGGACCTTCGTTGTGGACTACGTCGGATCTTTATAATAAAGATGGAGTCCGAATTTTGTTTGTGTTTTTTTTTCAAATAAAAAGATTTTTTCTATGTGTGTATTTTCTGACTATTTACCAGAGATTCCTAATGGCGGGTCTAACATTGGCCCTATATTATGAATCTCGGGCTTAGTGCCAGCTGCCAATAAAAAGCTGGCATTAACCCCTTTATTACCCAGTTTGCCACCGGCACCAGGGCAACTGGAAGAGCATGGGTACAGCGCCAGAAAATGGCGCTTCAATGAATGCGCCATTTTCTGGAGCGGCTGCGGGCTGCAATTCGCAGCATGGGGGGCCCAGAACGCTTGGGCCTTTCCATGCTGAGGATTCCAGCCCCCAGCTGCCTAGTTGTACCTGGCTGGGCCAAAAATATGGTGGAGCCCTACGTCATTTTTTTTCCTAGAATTAGTTCTAGAAATAAAAAAAAATGGGCTTCGCTGTATTTTTGGTTGCAGCCAGGTACAACGAGGCAGCTGGGGGTTGCTGGCAGTCTGTAGCTGCCAAGTTGTACCTGGCTGGGCCAAAAATATGGCGGAGCCCTACGTCATTTTTTTTTCTAGAATTAGTTCTAGAAATAAAAAAAAATGGGCTTCGCTGTATTTTTGGTTGCAGCCAGGTACAACGAGGCAGCTGGGGGTTGCTGGCAGTCTGTAGCTGCCAAGTTGTACCTGGCTGGACCAAAAATATGGCGGAGCCCTACATCATTTTTTTTCTAGAATTAGTTCTAGAAATAAAAAAAAATGGGCTTCGCTGTATTTTTGGTTGCAGCCAGGTACAACGAGGCAGCTGGGGGTTGCTGGCAGTCTGTAGCTGCCAAGTTGTACCTGGCTGGACCAAAAATATGGCGGAGCCCTACGTCATTTTTTTTTCTCTAGAATTAGTTCTAGAAATAAAAAAAAATGGGCTTCGCTGTATTTTTGGTTGCAGCCAGGTACAACGAGGCAGCTGGGGGTTGCTGGCAGTCTGTAGCTGCCAAGTTGTACCTGGCTGGACCAAAAATATGGCGAAGCCCCACATCATTTTTTTTTTCTAGAATTAGTTCTAGAAATAAAATAAAGCCTTCACTGTATTTGTAGCCAGCCATGTACAACTTGGTAGCTGGCTGACTGGAATCCTCAGCGTGGAGAGACTCAAATGTTGTGGGTCCCCCACGCTGCAAATTTCAACCCACAGCCACCCAAGAAAATAGCGCATTCATTAGAGGCGGCATTTTCTGGTGCTGTACCCCAACTCTACCAGTTGCCCTTGTGCTGGTGGCACACGGGCTCTCCATATGCGACATGGTGTCCGCTAACAATTTCAATAGAAAATTAGCTCCAATTGTTAGCGGAAACCATGTCGGGTATGGAGAGCCCCTCCCTGTGTGCCTGAACATTGGAGCTCCCCCACAAGTGACCCCATTTTGGAAACTAGACCCCAGAAGGAACGTATCTAGATGCATAGTGAGCACTTTGAACTCCCAGATGCTTCACAAATTCATCCATAAAAATGAAAAAGCACGTTTTTTTTCCACAAAAAGTTTCTTTTTTCATTTTTACGGATCAATTTGTGAAGCACCTGGGGTTCAAAGTGCTCACTTTGCATCTAGATACGTTCCTTGGGTGGTCTAGTTTCCAAAATGGGGTCACTTGTGGGGGAGCTCCAATGTTTAGGCACATAGGGGCTCTTCATATCCTACAAGGTGTCCGCTAACAATTCCAATTGTTAGTGGACACCATGTTGTGTATGGAGAGCCCCTGTGTGTCTCCACATTGGAGCTCCCCCACAAGTGACCCCATTTTGGAAACTAGACCCCCAAAGGATTATATCTAGATGCATAGTGAGCACTTTGAACCCCCAGATGCTTCACAAATTGATCCGTAATAATGAAAAAAGAAATTATTTGTGGAAAAAAAGTGCTTTTTCATTTTTACGGATGAATTTCTGAAGCACCTGTGGGTTCAAAGTGCTCACTATGCATAAAGATACGTTCCTTTGGGGGTCTAGTTTCCAAAATGGGGTCACTTGTGTGGGAGCTCCAATGTGGAGACACACAGGGACCCTCCAAACGCGACATGGTGTCAGCTAACAATTTGAGCTCATTTTCCATTCAAATTGTTAGCGGACACCATGTCGCGTTTGGAGGGCCCCGGTGTGTCTCCACATTGGAGCTCCCCCACAAGTGACCCCCATTTCGGAAACTAGACCCCCTAAGGAACATATCTAAATGCATAGTGAGCACTTTGAACCCCAAGATGCTTCACAAATTCATCAATAAAAATGAAAAAGCACTTATTTTTTCCACACAAATTTTCTTTTTTCATTTTTACAGATCAATTTGTGAAGCACCTGGGGGTAGAAAGTGCTCACTATGCATCTAGATATGTTCCTTTGGGGGTGTAGTTTCCAAAATGGGGTCACTTGTGGGGGAGCTCCAATGTGGAGACACGGGGACCCTCCAAACGCGACATGGTGTCCGCTAACAATTTGAATGGAAAATGAGCTCAAATTGTTAGCGGACACCATGTCGCGTTTGGAGGGTCCCTGTGTGTCTCCACATTGGTGCTCCCCCACAAGTGACCCTATTTTGGAAACTAGACCCCCAAAGGAACATATCTAGGTACATAGTGAGCACTTTGAACCCCCAGATGCTTCACAAATTGATCCGTAATAATGAAAAAATAATTTTTTAGTGGAAAAAAAAGTGCTTTTTCATTTTTACGGATGAATTTCTGAAGCATATGGGGGTTCAAAGTGCTCACTATGCATCTAGATACGTTCCTTCGGGGGTCTAGTTTCCAAAATGGGGTCACTTGTGGGGGAGCTCCAATGTGGAGATACACAGGGACCCTCCAAACGCGACATGGTGTCCGCTAACAATTTGAGCTCATTTTCCATTCAAATTGTTAGCGGACACCATGTCGCGTATGGAGGGTCCCTGTGTGTCTCCACATTGGAGCTCCCCCACAAATGACCCCATTTTGGAAACTAGACCCCCTAAGGAAGGTATCTAGATGCATAGTGAGCACTTTGAACCCCCAGATGCTTCACAAATTCATTCATAAAAATTAAAAAAACACTTTTTTTTCACAAAAAAATTCTTTTTGCCTACATTTTTTCAGTTTCACATGGGCAAAGGGATAAAATACATCCCAAAATTTGTTGGGCAATTTCTCCTGAGTACACCGATACCTTATATGTGGTCATAAACCACTGTTTGGGCGCACGGCAGGGCTCAGAAGGGAGGGAGCGCCGTTTCACTTTTTGAACAGAAAATTGGCTCTAAAATTCAAATTGCGCTCCCTCCCTTCTGAGCCCTGCCGTGCGCCCAAACAGTGGTTTATGACCACATATAAGGTATCGGTGTACTCAGGAGAAATTGCCCAACAAATTTTAGGATGCATTTTATCCTGTTGCCCATGTGAAAATGAAAAAATTGAGGCTAAAAGAACATTTTTGTTACAAAAATTAAAATGTCCATTTTTTCCTTCAACTTTATTTTAGTTCCTGTGAAGCACCTGAAGGGTTAATAATCTTCTTCAATATAGTTTTGAGTAGCTTGAGGGGTGCAGTTTTTGGAATGGTGTCACTTTTGGGTGTTTTCTGTCATGTACACTCCTCAAAGAGACTTCAAATGGGATGTGGTCACTAAAAAATTGGTTTTGTAAATTTTGCTGGAAAAATGAATAATTGCTGATGAACTTTGAACCCTTATAACGTCCTACCAAATTTTTTTTTTTCTTCCAAAATTGTGCTGATGTGAAGTAGACATGTGGGACATGTTATTTATTAACTATTTTGTGGCACATAACTCTCTGGTTTAGCAGAATAAAAATTAAAAATGTGAAAATTGCTACATTTTCAAAATTTTTGCCAAATTTTTTATTTTTTCACAAATAAACGCAAAAATTATCGACCTAAATTTAATACTAACATGAAGCCCAATATGTCACGAAAAAACAATCTCAGAATCGCTAGGATCCGTTGAAGCGTTCCAGAGATATAACCTCATAAAGGGACACTGGTCAGAATTACAAAAAATGGTCCGGTCATTAAGCTGCAAAGTGACTCGGTCCTTAAGGGGTTAAAGGTACTGTCACACGTGTCGATGTCACCCGCGATGTCATTCAGACGTCACAGATTATCCGTCGATTTTATGACGCATGAGCGACAATGTCGTGTGTGACATGTAGGTGCAACCAGCGATTTTTCGCTTGATCGCTGATTGCAGGTTTACTAGCCTGCCCGAAAACCTGACAATGATCGCTCAGTAGAGCTTGTGCATCGCTCTGTATGACACCTGGTCAGCGAGCGATCTCTGCTGTGTGACTCGGAACAGCGACAAAAAATTATCGCTCGCGTGGTTGCGAAGTCGCTGAATCGCGGGATCGTTGGTATCACAAATTGACAAGTGTGACATGTAACCAGCGATAATCGCACGACATCTGAGCGACGGCTAGTCTGTGGCGTCAGAACGACATCGCGGGCGACATCGACACGTGTGACAGTACCATAAAGGGAACCAACCAACAGGATTTAGGGCTATAAAGTGAAGCCAGAGCCTTACAGGCACTGCGATACTGAGTGCAATCATACCTTTTACTTGAATGATTCCATGCTTGATTGCAGAGAAAAAAGTAATAAAACTCCTGTAAACACAGGGCAGCAGGTGATCGATGTGTGCAGCACTGCGTTACTATCTGTGTTTTATTTCCTTCCCTGTGGGCATGTCTTTTAGCTTTAAGCAAAACCCTATCCCTCTCTCTCATCTCTTTTGGTACCTTTACACGCCGCTACAGAAGGTTAGAAACCACCGGGTGTCTCACGTGCACGAGCACGTTCCAATGGTTGCTAACGATACCTGATACCGCCTTTACACGTCGCTACAAGGTGCTCTACAGAAGGTTTAATCTATCTCTGGAGGCACCGACGGGTGCCACAGGTTACCTTCTGTAGAGCACCTTCCCTCATTTACACGCCGCTACAGAGGGTAATATGGGCGGACCTGGGGCAGCAGGGACAACACATAGGCGTGCCAGAGTTGTGGATTACGAGAAGCTCGTACAATGATTGGACAAAGCAATAGCATCATGATTGGCCAGCCAGCGCAGGAAGGCTGGCTAATACATGACGCTATTGCAATTGTGTAGTGTGACTGGTCAGCTCCTTAAATATGCCGCCCTATGCAGGGACAACCAATCGTAACGCAGGAGCTTCCACCAATGATCGCTGAAGGGGGGCAATATCCCGGAGGCTGTGTTACGCCCCAGGGAGTTGACTAGGTGTCGCAAAAACCTTCCTGTTCCTCATTTACACGCCGCTACCATTGAGTTGAAACCAACCTGTTTTTGAGCACTGCTGAAAAACAGGTGTCGACAGTGACCGGTGGCAACAACCTGATTTACACGCCGCTACCTCGCGGTGTTTTGACGGTGCAAGATACAATTGTCTCCGACACCCCGTTGTTTCTAACCCTCTGTAGCGGCGTGTAAAGGTACCATTTCAGTTTTTTGCTCCTGTGCACTGTCACTATACTCCAGCCACCGTGCCGGTAAGACACTGGCTTCACTTTATTGCCCTAAGTCCTGCTGGTCAGTTCCCTTTAAGGATACATACACCAATGGATACATTGATTTTTACTTAAAGTCCTTTATGGGGTTCATTGAAAAGTTTGCACTGTTTGTGTTTACAGGCTATTTCTTTATCTGTATAATTATGCTGTCAGAATGTTAACTAAAAAACCATCAAACAACCCATTCCAAACTGGTGTTGAGGAGTAGGCATATGTTTTATGCTTTTTGATTTCTGAGCTACATTCAGCTGATTTATGACCACATCAAAGTTGAGCGTAACTTTCATGTGATCCTTAGTCATAAATCAGATGAGAGGAGTTAAACATCATCAGAACAAGCTCACTGACAGATTCTCAGATAACTCATTTTGCAGTCAGCAATAGACAGTGTAAAACAGATCAACACAGAAGCAATAAAAGACAAACTGTACAGCTTTGAAAATACAGTAAAACATAATTGGAAATTTTTTTTAGTACAAAATAAATGCATTTAAGCAGAAAAAATGTAATCTAAGCTATCTATAAAATTTAAGACCATAGACTTTATACATTTTTACCATTGTGTTCTTTATTTATGATGTGTTAGGTGGGTATGAGAAGAGCCCAGTAGCCAGTGGAAAATCCACGCTTTTTTGAACCTGGGGAAGAAATTCAGTTTGGTGTCCCCTCTTTTACATAGCTTAATCTGTTGAAGAGTTTAATCTGACCTCTACAAAAGTGGTGTAAAAGGTTATGAATAGTTGCACAATCATTACTCAACTTGGATTTGCACAAAAACTGTGTAATTTTGGTGTTTTCACTTTTGATCAGCTTCACTAAAATGGACGGAACTGTGAAGGAGGCAGTGTGGCGACATGGCTAGGTCTACCTGTCAAATGGATCAAATCTGTTCATGATTTCTCTTCTAGAAATACTACTCCACTTCCTGGCTGGAGTAGCATTTCTTGCAGACGCAGGTCACTTACTAGAGCCAAGTTCATTAGGTGGTTTGTGCTTCTTAATGAATTCTGCATTGTGCACTTTTTCAATAGCTTGCACTATATGGCATTTGTGGCACCACACCTGGTCAGGTGTCACAATTGGGGTACTGCACCCATAAATGAGTGTGCGGTAATCCCTGTCATAGTGGAAAGGCAGATGTCTGTGGGAGGATCCCAACCCAGCACTCCCACACTTGAGCCTAGGCAAATGGTTAGAGCCCAGTCCCTAGGGAGAGAGTTAGGGGAGGAGGGAGGACACACAGAGAGTATTAGTCGGCACTGAGGAAAGACCGAGCATGGGGAGCCTCCGAGTGAGAAAAGGAGACTCCCAGAAAGGGGGCCTGTTGAGAGAGAACAGGCAGCCCAGACAAAAGGAGGGAACCCCCCGAGCGCCCATACTCAGGGAGGGAACCCTGGTCCACTTTACCGGAGTGCCGGTTCCAAAGACGGTCAGGGAGTCCAGCCCCTGAGCCGAGAGCACCGGAGGTCGTGGGTCTGTTTACCGGCCACGACACCCTGTCTGGCAGGATTAGTCACACAAGGATAACCCACCGGGGTCGAGTGCCAGAGCAGGAGAGGGAGAAAGAGAGTGGAAGCCAGGATTTTCAGAGCACCTCAACGAGCCTGGTATTAAGCAGACTACCCTAGGACAGGCACGAGCAGCAGGACACGAGTTAGATCCAAGAAGGCATACCACGGGAGACTTCCAGAGACTTTGCAGCCCACTGTAACTACTCAGCCTAATAAAGACTGTTTTGCCACTGTGAACTGTACCACCATCTGCATTGTTCCAGTAAAGTACCCGGGTAGAGTGATTGAGTGTATCTGTTTATCTGCTTTTCTGCTATACCATGCTCTGCTCATTTTCATCATCAGCATCTCCATTACCACCGGTGCATCCCTGCTCCACCTGCAGGGAGCTGTATCATCTTTGCCCCTATACCATCACCCTCCGGAGGTCTGAAGCGGCGCTGGTGCTCCATCACCAGAAGCTGCGGGTGGCGTCATGATAAACTTTATAAACTCTATTTCTCCCATTTCAGCTATCCCTTTTCAAAGCAGACAACCAGGGCCACGGGTCTGGACAGGCCACCAGTGACAACCAAACAGCAGCAGAGGCCCAGACAGCCGAGTCGCCATACCCTGGGCCAGTCACATTCTTGATGAATTGGCCCCAAAAGGTTCATTTTCTTTACAGTACGTGTAAGGCCCAAGTCATACTAGCGTCAGCCTTTTGGCTGACACTTCCGTTTAAAACTTAGAATTTTGCAGCCTGAGTGCATAGCTTTACCATGCTGTAACGCTGTGTGCCTATATATCGGTATGGTCACCCATCTCCCAGTGTAGCCAGCCGCTTGACACACAAGTCATGGATATGCACTTTTGCTGAGTGCACAGAAAACGCGGTTTGCAGCATTTTCTTATAAGTTTTAAACGGAAGTGTCAGCCAAAAGGCTGACGCTAGTATGACCCAGGCCTAAGACAGATTTAATGTTTTGCAAAGAATTTTGGAAACTCTGAGGTATTACAGTTTAACATTACTCACAATACTGTAAATGTAATTGATCTTTCTTTAGGAAGAATTTCAGAGTTTTTTTTTACAAGAAATATTCTTTTGCTAATTTTTTACTTTGAACTGCAATATTAGATTTTAATAGATCACAGGCAGAAGGATTGAAAAATGAAGATAATTAGCAGCAGAGACACTAAGGTACTCTTCATAGATAGAAATGATAGGTAACAGTGAGATTTGACTGATACTTAAATGTGATGAATGATTGATGATCTTGGACGATAGAGATGATGGATGGACTTGTAAGTGAAGTAAAATCAGGTTCACACATACGGCATATCCTCTGTCACACTGCAGCCATAGAGTTATATTAAGATATACAGTCATATGAAAAAGTTTGGGCACCCCTCTTAATCTTACTCTTTTTTGTTTAAAATTGTTTTTTTGCAACAGCTATTTCAGTGTGATATATGTAATAACTGATGGACACAGTAATATTTCAGGCTTGGAATGAGGTTTATTGTACTAACCAAAATGTGAAATATGCATTATTTCACAATTTGACAGGTGCAAAAGTATGGGCACCTCAACAGAAAAGTGACATTAATATTTAGTAGATCCACCTTTTGCAAAAATAACAGCCTCTAGTCGCTTCCTGTAGCTGTTAATGAGTTCCTGGATCCTGGATTAAGGTATTTTTGACCATTCCTCTTTACAAAACAATTCCAGTTCAGTTAAGTTTGATGGTCGCTGAGCATGAACAGCCCGCTTCAAAACATCCCACAGATGTTCAATGATATTGAGGTCTGGGGACTGGGATGGCCATTCCAGAACATTGCAATTGTTCCCCTGCATGAATGCCTGAGTAGATTTGGAGCAGTGTTTTGGATCATTGCTGAAAGATTCATCCCCGGCGTAACTTCAACTTTGACACTGATTCTTGAACATTATTCTCAAGAATCTGCTGATACTGAGTGGAATCCATGCGACCCTCAACTTTAACAAGATTCCCGATGCCGTAATTGGCCACACAGCCCCAAAGCATGATGGACCCTCCCCCAAATTTGACAGTGGGTAGCAAGTGTTTTTCTTGGAATGCTGTGTTTTTGTGGCGCCATGCATAACGCCTTGTTGTATGACCAAACAACTCAATCTTTGTTTCATTAGTCCACAGGACCTTCTTCCAAAATGACACTGGCTTGTCCAAATGTGCTTTTGCATACCTCAGGTGACTCTGTTTGTGGTGTGCATGCAGAAACGGCTTCTTTCGCATCACTCTCCCATACAGCTTCTTCTTGTGCAGTGTGCGCTGTATTGTTGACCCATGCACAGTGACACTGTCTGCAGCAAGATGATGCTGCAGGTGTTTGGAGGTGGTCTGTGGATTGTTCTTGACTGTTCTCACCATTCTTCTTCTCTGCCTTTCTGATATTTTTGTTGGCCTGCCACTTCTGGCCTTTACAAGAATTGTCCCTGTGGTCTTCCATTTCCTTACTATATTCCTCACAGTGGAAACTGACAGGTTAAATCTCTGAGACAACTTTTTGTATCCTTCCCCTGAACAACTATGTTGAACAATCTTTTTTTTCCAGATCATTTGAGAGCTGTTTTGAGGATCCCATGATGCCACTTCTTAGAGAAGATGCAACTAGGAGAACAACTTGCAAGTGGACACCTGAAATAGTTTTTTCATGATTGGATACACCGGGCTATGAAGTACAAAGCTCAATGAGGTTACCAAACCAATTCAGTGCTTCAGTAAGTCAGTAAAAAGTAGTTAGGAGTATTCAAATCATGAAAATCAGAAGGGTGCCCATACTTTTGCACCTGTCAAATTTTGAAATAATGCATATTTCACATTTTCGGTTACTACAATAAACCTCATTTCAATCCTGAAATATTACTGTGTCCATCAGTTATTACATATATCACACTGAAATAGCTGTTGCAAAAAAACTATTTTAAACAGAAAAAAAGAGTAAGATTAAGAGGGGTGCCCAAACTTTTTCATATGACTGTATAGAGAATTTATAATGAGGCCAAAAGCATATGGATATTTGAATGTCACATCCATATGTGTGTTCTGAATCATCCAACAATGATTTGAAGTTTTACCGTCCCTTTTTTGTTAAACCATCCACCATTTTTCCTAAAGAGAGTTTAGATATTGGACAAGGACTTAAATGAATTCTACTTGAAGATTAGTGTAGTTGGGGACTGATGATAAAATATTGATTTCAGGTCTCACTTAGGTCATTTTATCACATTCAGTATTTGGTGAGTTTTTTACCTCAGGATTTGTAGTTTTGCTTCTGTATTTATCACCCACTCCTGGTTTAGGCTTTAAAATACAGAGGTAAACACTCACCAAATACTTAATGTGTGCACATGGACTTACAGAATTTCTTCTCACACATATTTGATAAAGTTGCAGTCAAGGCAAGGCAGATTTTCAACTTAAAGTATAGAAACCATTTTTTTTTTAAGTAATTTTCTAACCTAATATGTACTGAACCATTGTCATGCTCAAATAAGAAGGGGTCATTTCCACACTGTTATCACAAAGTTGAACACATACAGATCTGTACAATAGCAAAGCATGCTGTAGAATTAAAGGGGCTGTCTCTAAGAGTGCATACGCCATGACACGGGATAGATACCATTCTATTAGTTAAAACAGTGATACAGTAAGAAGTGATTTATTATGTGGTTAAAGCAACCATAGTTATTATATTTTACAGTGTTCCCATTTAGTGTACACCCGTTGAGAAATGGATCAGATTAAACAAGAAATGCCTCTCTTCCAGATAGTCCATAGCATACACAGATTGTCATTTTTTAACGACTTGCATGTTATAATTTCCCCTACATCTGATGGCTGGCTTTAAGTTAGTTTAAATACTAACACTAATAGTACTAATCATTCTACTTCACAAGGAGGAAATAATATTTCTATATCATGACCACATATTGCTACCACACTGCAACCAAGTAATAACACTATAATGATCATTAACTAAACACACTGTACCAATTTTGATATTACCCCCATACTGTTACCATATATGAGTATACTATACAGATATATCCAGTGACTGTCTGTGACATTCTCTCTAATTGTTGTCTCCATTTTCCATGTCCACACCCTTCCAGACTGCTTTCACAATTTTTGCCACCTATGTCTTGCTTTTGCAGAATGCTGTACAGGAAATTTTTGGTTCATCATTTTTATCTACCTCTACATAAACTACATAGTGCAATACACCTAGGGGCGGATTAAGAGTAACCAGGGCCCTGGGCTGTTTAGAAGACGAGGGCCCCCTAACCCCAAGTATTATGTTACATGTCACATAATCAACTTTTGAAAGATCCTGTGATAGGTCACGGGATTAGCACACAGGGACAAATACGTAGAGGTAAAAGAAGAACCACAGTAGTACACGCAGCCACCTAGCCCCCAGTATCAGCAGGAGACGGCACGCAGCCCCCAATGTACAGCAGTAGGCCGCACGCAGCTCCCAGAGTACAGCAGGAGGCCGCACGCAGCCCCCAGTGTACAGCAGAAGCCAGCACGCAGCCGCAACTGTACAGCAGGAGGCCGCACACAGCCCCAGTGTACATCAGGAGGCCACACGCAGCCCCCAGTGTACAGCAGGAGGCTGCATGCCACCTCAACTGTACAGCAGGAGGCCGCATGCCACCTCAACTGTACAGCAGGAGGCCGCATGCCACCTCAACTGTACAGCAAGAGGGCGCATGCAGCCCCCAGTGTACAGCAGGAGGCCACATGCAGCCCCCAGTGTACAGCAGGAGGCCGCACACAGCCCCCAGTGTACAGCAGGAGGCCGTACGCAGCCTCAGTGTACATCAGGAGACCGCAAACTGCAACCCAGTATACAGCAGGGTGCACACAGCCCACAGTATATAGCAGGAGGCCTATTTACTTTGTGACTGTTATGTGCAAAATAATTTTTTGTTAAACTAGACTACTTAGTTACAGCTAAGAACAGTTAGTTACTATCCCGGGCAATACCGGGTGCTATGGCTAGCAAACAGTATAAATGAAAGAGATCTATGTGTTTCATGTGATGAAATAGATCGATCAATCTGTGGGTGAGTGGATGGACAGAAGGACGGATATAATAGACAGACAGCTGGACTGATGGATAGATAGATAGATCTGTGGGTGGATAGATAGGTGAGTGAATGGATAGATAGACCTGTGAGATAGGTAAATAGATAGCTGGACTGACAGATAGATAAATCTATGTGTGGGTGGATAGATAGATAGATAGATAGATAGATAGATAGATAGATAGATAGATAGATAGATAGATAGATAGATAGATAGATAGATAGATAGATGGATAGATAGGTAAATGGGTAGAAAAGTGAATGGATAGATAGACAGATAGATAGGTGAATGGATGAAAAAAAACAGAAAAAACTGCACAGCACTCAAAGACATAGTGTGAACTGGTGCCAGCAGGGACGCTGGATCAAACACACTATGTCTTTGAGTGCTGTGCAGTTTTTTCTGTTTTTTGTCTAATATGTGGAGTTGCTGGCTCCATGTCTGCACTTAGCACCCTCATCGCCCACAGGTGGTCTGAGGTTGAGATGGTGTCCACCCACTTGGAAGTGGGACAGGGAGGACAAGGAGGACAGGGATGTCAGCTTAGGACTAATCAGACCTGGGGTCACCGTGGCATGGTTGATGAGCAAACAGACATTGGCCAATGTATGTACCAAGAACCTCAGAAAATAAAAAAAATAAGAATATTGAGTTTTTTGAAAAAAACGTAAGTTTTCACATTTTTTCCTCATATACCGCTTGTTAGCATATGTGCATTATTGGTAGTAGCTGAGTGCTGCAGAGAAACTTTTTCTGGTTTTAGGTGAATGGATAGATAGATCCAGTGGCGTAACAATCGTGGTTGCAGGGGTCGTGGGTGCAACGGAGCCCGGATCTATACAGGGGCCAGGATACCCGCAGCCCCCTTGCGACCGCCAATCCTAGCGACTGCTTTACATGGATGTGCGTCTCCAAGGACACACATCCATGTGACTACGGGGCAGCACACACACACTGCTTTAGGCCAGTGTGTAAGGGAGGGGAGGTGAGCCTCCTGCTTGATATTGCTTCATTCACCCCGCCCCTCGTTTCCTCTTACCATTCTCTTTTTTCCATGTGCATTCCACTCTAGAAGGTGTCACTTCCTGCTGTATGCGTTTCACAACGGAACACAGGCCGGCACCGCCACCTCCTCCTCTTCCTGAGTCTGTTTGCAAGGAGACCGAAGCAGCGGGGGAATCAGGAGAGGTAAGTACAGATTTATTATTTTTTAATAAATCAGTGCAAGGTGGCCGAAGGATTATGGGGGAGGAGGGGGGAGCATTGTACTACAGTTAGGGCCAGAAATATTTGTACAGTGACACAAGTTTTGTTATTTTAGCTGTTTACAAAAACATGTTCAGAAATACAATTATATATATATAATATGGGCTGAAAGTGCACACTCCCAGCTGCAATATGAGAGTTTCCACATCCAAATCAGAGAAAGGGTTTAGGAATCATAGCTCTGTAATGCATAGCCTCCTCTTTTTCAAGGGACCAAAAGTAATTGGACAAGGGACTCTAAGGGCTGCAATTAACTCTGAAGGCGTCTCCCTCGTTAACCTGTAATCAATGAAGTAGTTAAAAGGTCAGGGTGGATTCCAGGTGTGTGGTTTTGCATTTGGAAGCTGTTGCTGTGACCAGACAAAATGCGGTCAAAGGAACTCTCAATTGAGGTGAAGCAGAACATCCTGAGGCTGAAAAAAAAGAAAAAATCCATCAGAGAGATAGCAGACATGCTTGGAGTAGCAAAATTAACAGTTGGGTACATTCTGAGAAAAAAGGAATTGACTGGTGAGCTTGGGAACTCTAAAAGGCCTGGGCGTCCACGGATGACAACAGTGGTGGATGATCGCCGCATACTTTATTTGGTGAAGAAGAACACGTTCACAACATCAACTGAAGTCCAGAACACTCTCAGTGAAATAGGTGTATCTGTCTCTAAGTCAACAGTAAAGAGAAGACTCCATGACAGTAAATACAAAGGGTTCACATCTAGATGCAAACCATTCATCAATTCCAAAAATAGACAGGCCAGAGTAAAATTTGCTGAAAAACACCTCAAGAAGCCAGCTCAGTTCTGGAAAAGTATTCTATGGACAGATGAGACAAAGATCAACCTGTTCTAGAATGATGGGAAGAAAAAAGTTTGGAGAAGAAAGGGAACGGCACATGATCCAAGGCACACCACATCCTCTGTAAAACATGGTGGAGGCAACGTGATGGCATGGGCATGCATGGCTTTCAATGGCACTGGGTCACTTGTGTTTATTGATGACATAACAGCAGACAAGAGTCGCCGGATGAATTCTGAAGTGTACCGGGATATACTTTCAGCCCAGATTCAGCCAAATGCTGCAAAGTTGATTGGACGGCGCTTCATAGAACAGATGGACAATGACCCCAAACATACAGCCAAAGCTACCCAGGAGTTCATGAGTGCAAAAAGGTGGAACATTCTGCAATGGCCAAGTCAATTACCAGATCTTAACCCAATTGAGCATGCATTTCACTTGCTCAAATCCAGACTTAAGACGGAAAGACCCACAAACAAGCAAGACCTGAAGGCTGCGGCTGTAAAGGCCTGGCAAAGCATTAAGAAAGAGGAAACCCAGCGTTTGGTGATGTCCATGGGTTCCAGACTTAAGGCAGTGATTGCCTCCAAAGGATTCGCAACAAAATATTGAAAATAAAAATATTTTGTTTGGGTTATGTTTATTTGTCCAAATACTTTTGACCTCCTAAAATGTGGAGTGTTTGTAAAGAAATGTGTACAATTCCTACATTTTCTATCAGATATTTTTGTTCAACCCTTCAAATTAAACGTTACAATCTGCACTTGAATTCTGTTGTAGAGGTTTCATTTCAAATCCAATGTGGTGGCATGCAGAGCCCAACTCGCGAAAATTGTGTCACTGTCCAAATATTTCTGGCCCTAACTGTATATGGAGGGGCTATGAGGCTGCACTATATTGAGGGGCTATGAGACTGCACTATATGGAGGGGATATGAGGCTGCACTATATGGAAGGGCTATGAGGCTGCACTATATAGAGGTGCTATGAGGATGCACTATATGGAGGGGCTATGAGGCTGCACTATATGGAGGGGCTATGAGGCTGCGTTATATGGAGGGGCTATGAGGCTGCACTATATGGAGAGCCATGAGGCTGCACTATATGGAGAGGCTATGAGGCTGCACTATATGGCTTCGTTATATGGAGGGGCTATGAGGTTGTACTACATAGAGGGGCTATGAGGCTGCACTATATGGAGAGGCTATGATGCTGCATTATATGGAATGGCTATGAGACTGCACTATATGGAGGGGTTATTAGGCTGCACTATATGGAGAACCATGAGGCTGCACTACATGGAGAGTTTTGAATCTGCACTATATGGAGAGTTTTGAGGCTGCATAATACTATATGAAGGGCTATGAGGCTTCATTGTACTATATGGAGGGCTGTGAGGCTGCATTATGTTATATGGAGGGGTATGAATCTGCATTATGCTATATGGAGGGATTACATTGTAATATATGGAAGAATATAGGGCTGCATTATAACAATTGAAGGACTATGGTGGCAGGAGGAGGAAGACCATATAAACCCTGATAAGGGACATATATACCACAATAAGGGCCATATTCCAGGAGGAGGACCATATATAGCAGGATGAGGGACATTAATACATAATGATCGGGGAGAGGAGTCAATTTGTGAGTCTATAAAGGGTTTAGAACTTTACACAGGGCTAATACATCAGACCAACATGTGCGTGGGGGGAAGGCAGGTCTAAATTTTGCACTGGGGCCCACCAGACTCTAGTTACGCCACTGGATAGATCGCTCTGTGGGTGGATTGTTAATAGATATATTCTATATACACTGCCCTGTGTTTGCTCCATGTAGGATTAGTAATAGAGTAATATTCCCATACATAAATCACCTGACCCATGAGACATCAGGGCTGTGTGTCTAGAGAGATTGCTGTTTAACTCTATCCCTGCCTGTACAGCTGCCAGATACTTGAAACACCGCTCTGCTCAGTGACAATGTAATTTATACGACCCCAGGCCATCCAGCAGACTAAGCTGCTCCTCTTCGGCACGGCAGAGAGGTAGGTGGGTCACGTGTGTGCTCCTTCCAGCACCTGCAGTCTTTTTGCAATGCTAGTACGTCCTCCTGCATGTCATGATGTCTGGGAGAAAGGAGGGGGGCGGTGGTGCAGGCGGCGGCCTAACAGCGTGGTAAATGTGGTCTGTGGACAATGGCTGATTATAATTGGGGCAATTTACCCTTGGAAGCTGGATCCAAACAGAGCCTTTGGCCCGGGCTGCGGCCAGATTGTCCTCATTAAAATCTGCCACTGAAAACACCCTTATAATTCAACCCATTATTATTACTGTGCCTCAAAACTAACAGCACACTCTTCTACCTTTAATCTTACAGGGCTTCCTAGCAGATGTCATGTCAACTTTTCAACATCTTTATTTGTTCAACTTTTTATTAACTATGTCTTAGAGTCCCTTGTACAATAATAATTGCCTTTTGCACCCCCTGTACAATAATAATGCCCCCTATGCATCCCACATAGAATAATACTTGCTTTCTTTCCCCATGGGTGAGGAACTCCAGACCTCAGGAGCCACCAACAGGTCATGTGTGGCGCCCCAGGGTATGGTTGCAACAATACTGTGCGTGGAAGCAAGGGAAGGCATCCACACCAGGTGAAACACACACACCAAACACCTTCCTAACTCCAGGCAAGAAGGAGGAGCTCTAAAACCCAAATTAAGGTCAGGTCACCTATAAATTCTGGTCTGGGGGCGGTGTTAGGCAGTTCAGTTCCTAAGAGGACTGTGGAAAACATCCTTCGGACAGGAGCAGTGCTAGGCTCAACTTAGGACACTAACTAACCAGTGTGAGTGACCCGTAGGTGAGGGTCTGAGGAAGTGGAGAAGTAGGTGTGGGGAGTGGAGCGGTGCCAACTCGTCCCAGCACCGAGTGCAGGAGGGACACCAGAGTCTGAGGTCGCAAGACACTTTATGCCCAGCAACCAATACCAGAGGGCAGGTGATTTCAAGTTGCTCGCCCACCAAAAGGCCAAAAGACACAGCTGCACCAAAGAGCTCAGGAAGACACAGTGATAAGAGGGTAACGTAAATATAGGTCAAGCCACCTGTCATACGGCCAAGACAGAACCAGAGAGGAGAGTGTCGCAGCACGGCTTCAAGCAGCCAGTGCCCAACAGAGAATAGTGCAGTAGGGAGGCCTCAGAACTCAACAGTTGTGGAGAACCTCATCTTGCTTCCCTAACACCTCTTGTGGACAGTGCCCTGGACAAACCTGCAACTTTCTTCAGTAAAGGTAAAGGAGACTGTCCCTATCACCTGCATAGATTATACGGTTGCCGTGGGGACACGCTCTTCCTGTGGAGAGCAAAACCATCAGAGCTGCTACTCCCATCATCCCCAGGGGTCCCGACTGCAGCAGCGACTATACCGGCCACATTCCATGGGTGGTGTCACCACAAAAACTCTTATTTTATTTTTATATTTTTCTTTTATCCCTTTTTCAATCCTCCCTTTTTAACTGTTCGCCCGACAATGGGAAAACGGACCTGGTCACGCCACTGTGACATCCCGCAGCCCCGACGATGTCAAGACTTCCCCCATGGTCTCTTCCCCGGGCAAGTCAGTTTTCTGGCGTCATGAACAGGATCTACCTACCCGTACCTACCCGGTCTTGTGTGCCTTAGACTGTTGAGCTGTGAATAGGGATGAGCGAGTCCTAAATTACTCGGAATCGCTAGACCCGCACGAGTCCGAGCCCAGGACTCGCTACTCGTTGCGAGTCTAGCGAGTCCAATGTTAATGAATAGGGAACCGAGTAATAACGAATAATGCTATTTCCAAATCGCTGATGTGTCTCTGAAAGTGTGCGAGTCCAAACTCGCAGGTTTTTCTCTTATTTGGAGCCGATGATGGGAGGGGGAAGCGATTCTCGGGCACACACCATGCTGTAAAAGCAAACATTTTATAATTTCTGGTGGCTTTCTGGGGGCTTGTAAGGGTGCTTTCACATCTGCGTTTTTCGTAATTCGCGGCAGATGCGGTGAAAAAACCGCATCTGCCGCGTTTGCCGCATAACGGTTCCACTTGCGGCACGGTTGCGGTTTTTTCCATAGGAAGTATAGGGGGACTTGCGGCAGATGCGGCAAGTGCGGTATTGCACTTGCGGCAGGTGCGGCAGCGAAAAAAACCGCAGTAAGCCGCGGTTTTTTTCTCTGCCGCACCTGCCGCAAGTGCAATACCGCACTTGCCGCATCTGCCGCAAGTCCCCCTATACTTCCTATGGAAAAAAACGCAACCGTGCCGCAAGTGGAACCGTTATGCGGCAAACGCGGCAGATGCGGTTTTTTCACCGCATCTGCCGCGAATTACGAAAAACGCAGATGTGAAAGCACCCTAAAACAAGTAGCAGGTACTATTTCGTGAAAGGTACACACTAGAGGCTTAGGGCCCTTTCACATCTGCGTTTTTCGTAATTCACGACAGATGCGGTGAAAAAACCGCATCTGCCGCGTTTACCGCATAACCGTTCCACTTGCGGCGCGGTTGCGGTTTTTTCTATGCAAAGTATAGGCATACTTGCGGCAGGTGCGGCAAGTGCGGTTTTGCACTTGCGGCAGGTGCGGCCGCGAAAAAAACCGCAGTAAGCCGCACCTGCCGCAAGTATGCCTATACTTTGCATAGAAAAAACCGCAACCGCGCCGCAAGTGGAACGGTTATGCGGTAAACGCGGCAGATGCGTTTTTTTCACCGCATCTGCCGCGAATTACGAAAAACGCAGATGTGAAAGCACCCTGCGATATTTTAAGACAGATGGATGGTACCGTGCGAGCTGCAGGCAGGACACCGTACAGCAACGCACTGGTACAGGAAAAAATTGTTTAGTACGCAGAACCAGGCACTGTTAGGCTGCGGTGCTGGCTGCGTGCAAGTTTACAAGTACCGTGCGAGCTGCAGGCAGGACACCGTACAGCAACGCACTGGCACAGGAAAAAATTGTTTAGTACGCAGAACCAGGCACTGTTAGGCTGCGGTGCTGGCTGCGTGCAAGTTTACAAGTACCGTGCGAGCTGCAGGCAGGACACCGTACAGCAACGCACTAGCACAGGAAATTTTTTGTGGAAAAATGGCACCAAAATTATTTGGTAGACTAGTGCCAAAAATAAGAAAAAGCTTAGGATTACAGCTCTGAGGAAAGCTGGGTGAACTAAGCTCTGAGGATGGTGCTGGATTCACTGTAAGGCTGCTCCTATCTCCCTTCCTTACAGTCCTGTACAGCAATCCTCCGTCCTGGTAGTTCTGAAAAGAACTTTTGGGTTATGTGTGAGGAATCTTGACTCCTACACTCCGTCCTGTTAGTTCTGAAAAGAACTTTTGGGTTATATGTGACTCCTACACTGCCTAACTGTCCCTAGATCTGCTCCAAGTCTCCCTGCACTAGGTCAGCTCTTCTCAGGAATGTGCCCAAAATGGCGGGGGCAAGCCTTATATACTGCCTTGCCTGTCATAGATGACATAGGCATCACGATGGACAGCAGCCAATCATAGTCCTGACACAACCAAAGCTGCTATGGCATTACTGACTATGATTGGCTATCTTCACAAGTTTTCTGACCTAACACGCAATGCTGACTAGTAACATAAAAGATTCTGGATTCGCGAGTCCCGAATAGAGAATACAGGACTCGGAATCGCAGACTCGCTAGGATTCGGACTCGTAGACTCGCTCAGACTCGCTGCTGTTTGGGGAGATTCAAGCTATATAGTGATGTGATAGAGCGAGTCTAGCGAGTCTAGCGAGTGAGATAAAGTAAACTCTGACAAAACTAAGATTGCCATTGACTTGCATTGGACTTGTTACTGAGCGAGTATTCGCTAAAAGACTCGCCGATTACCGAGTCCAGCGAGTCCCTTAAGAATCGCCGAGTAACGAGTCCTAGCGAGTAGACTCGCTCATCCCTAGCTGTGAACAATCGCCACAGAGCGCGGGAAAGTGAAGGGGCGTGCCATCTTGGGAAGGGCCGCAGAAAGGCACGAACGCAGATAATGGTCCCACGCTCTGATGTCAGCCCACGCGACACCAGAAACCCTGCACCGGAAGGCCCATGAGGAAAGGCCCCCGCCAAAAACCAGAGACTTGTGTAGGCTGAAGGTCGAAGCAGGGCTGTGGTTCACCAAAGGGGGAGAATGATGTCTGCCCCAGTTGAGGAGCAGCCCGCTGGGGAGCGACCTGCAGCCGAGGAAAAGGCTGCAGCACCTCCGGCTGCCACCATCTTGCGGTTCTCTATGCCATACCTCCTGGGCGCGTTGTGGCTCCCGCAGTATTTAGGCGAGTCCAACACCCTCAGTGACTTCCGCGAGTGGATAAAAAGGGTACTTGGAGTGTACACAATGATGTACACAATGATGGAAGAACAGCGCATGATGATGTTAATGGGACTAATGAGGCCCTGCGCGAGGCGAAGGCCTGGTCCACCACCGACAAAAAGACTGTGAAACAAATCTTTGCTAAATTAAAGAGGCCTTCGAGACACGGACGGCCGCTGAGCTAAAGGTCTGGTTCTTCGGGTGTAAGCAAGGGGTGCAGGACAGTGCGCTGCTATGCTATAACTTTGTAAGAGGCGCTGAGGGCCATGAAGCAGGCCAACCCTGAGAGTGCGCCGAATGAGAGCAAACTGTTGACCAACCAATTCATCAAGGGCCTGTTGGACCCAGCCAATAAGGTCTAGTTGCGAGCCCTGACCATGCAGCACCCAGGAGTAGACTTTACAGGCTTTAAGGATCAGGCCCTCCAACTGTTTAGAGATACCATCGTAAGCGGCCCTGCGGCCTCACAGTGGCTGGCCCTAACCTACCATACGGAGATGGCGCCCTCTTTCCTGACTTCTGCAGGGGCCAGAACACAGACTTTAGAACCCCTCATCCTCAATTTCGTGCAACGCCTGACCCAAGGAATGGCCGACCTGGCCAAAGCAGTTAAAGCTATCCAAGGAGCCGGGCCGCCAGAGGGAATCCGCCTTGCCTCCAGCCAAAATGACATCCCGTGGATGCGCCAGAGGAGGTACCCCAGCAGTCGAGGACAACCCACTGACTGCTACAACACCGCAGAACAACTCATCTGTTGCCGCTGCAACGAGGCAGGACACATAGCCAGATCCTGTCCTTTAAACAAGAATTCCCTGGGGCAGTGGGCCGACCCCCAGGAAGAGATCAGCCCGGCTTACTGAACTGACGCAACAGGTATGTGGGAGGATGACCGGTCCTGCCTGTCGTGCTGGACGGGATCCCCATGAACGCTCTACTGGACACAAAGGTCACAGGTGACAACGATACCCAATATCCTTTATAAGCACTATTCGGTGGATTCTGATATTGCCTGCTGCCCAGATGACAGTTTCACCATATTTCATACCATCTTTCTTCTTTAAAAGGACAAGTGTAGCTACCCAGGGGATACAACTATCTCTGATCACCCCAGCCCCCTTCATCTCCCGTAACATCTCCTTGGCACATTGGTAGTTGGCTGGTGGTATAGGCCTGTACCTCTCCTTGATGAGTGGATGGTCCCCTGTGGGTATACAATGCTGCACCCCTCTTGCCTGCCCAAAGTCTAATGGGTGTTTGCTAAAGACCTGCTCATATTCTCCTACTACCTGGTACACCCCACGCTTCTGCTGTAGCGGGGTGGAGGAGGATGGAGCAGCACAGTCAGGGGGAGGACAGAGAATGGAGCGGCAGAGTGGAGGAGGATAAAGGAAGGAGGAGGAAGCGATGGGGTGGGGGAGGATGGAGCGGCACAGGCAGGGGGAGGATGGAGAAGCAGGGGCGGAGTGGCAGGGGGGAGGAGGATGGAGGACGGAGCAGGTAGCGGCAGGGTGGGGGAGGATGGAGCGGCACAGGCAGGGGGAGGATGGAGTGGCAGGGGGAGGACGGAGCACAGAGCAGCGGGGGGAGGAGGACGAAGCAGCAGGGTGGGGGAGGATGGAGCAGCACAGGCAGTGGGAGGACGGAGGATGGAGTGGCGGAAGGGAGGAGGACAAAGGAAGGAGGAGGAAGCGGTGGGGTGGGGGAGGATGGAGTAGCAGGGGGGGACGGAGCACAGAGCGGCTGGGGGAGGACGGAGGACGAAGCGGCAGGGTGGAAGGAGGACGGAACTGCACAGGCAGGAGGAGGACGGAGAATGGAGTGGTGGAGGTAAGGCAAAGGAAGGAGGAAGAAGCGATGCATTAAAAGAGGCATAGATGCTCATGAGGAGAACATAATTTTACCTCTATACAAGTCACTAGTGCGACCACACTTAGAATACTGTGTACAATTCTGGTCTCCGGTGTATAAGAAAGACATAGCTGAACTATAGCGGGTGCAGAGAAGAGTGACCAAGGTTATTAGAGGACTAAGGGGTCTGCAATACCAAGACAGGTTATTAGAGGACTGAGGGGTCTGCAATACCAAGACAGGTTATTAAACTTGGGGTTATTTAGCTTGGAAAAACGAAGGCTTAGGGGTGATCTTATAATAATGTATAAATATATGAGGGGACAGTACCAAGACCTTTCTAATGATCTGTTTACTCTTAGGCCTGAGACTGGGACAAGGGGGCATCCTCTACGTCTGGAGGAAAGAAGGTTTAATCATAATCACAGACGCGGATTCTTTACTGTAAGAGCAGTGAGACTATGGAACTCTCTACCACATGATGTTGTAATGAGTGACTCACTACTAACATTTAAGAAGGGCCTGGATGCCTTTCTTGAAAAGTATAATATTACCAGTTATACGTACTAGATTCTTCGATAGGGCGTTCATCCAGGGAACTAGTCTGATTGCCGTACCTGGAGTCAGGAAGGAATTTTTTCCCCCAATGTGGAGCTTAGTGTTGCCTCATGGGTTTTTTTTTGCCTTCCTCTGGATCAACATGTTAGGCTATGGGTTGAACTAGATGGACTTAAAGTCTTCCTTCACCCTTAAAAACTATGTTACTATGTTACTATGTTACTATGTTTGCAGGATGATCCCAGGTGTCAGCCGACTCCTGTCAGTGCAGCTGGGCCTCAGCTGGCATGTGCTGCTGCCACCCAGCTGCACTGACAGGAGGCGGCTGATACCCGAGATCATCCTATAGCCACACAGTCTGTGACATAGGAAGGGGGAGCCGCACGATGCGCACTCCCATTGCTCCTTGCACCCTGGGAGCCCCGACCCCGGCAGCCCCTGGTCCCCGGTGTCAGTGGGCGGCTCGTGGCGGAGGTTAGTGACACAAGGCTGTGGCGGGAGTCCGCTGCGCCGCGCTAGCTGCCGCCATCTTTTGTTCTCTTTCTGTGTACATAAATCACACGTTAGTGCTGATTGGTCCACGGCTCAACCAATCAGCGCTAGCGCGCGGTTTCCGTGACAGACAGAGAACATTAGACGATTATATAGTAGATATATACACACAGTGACATGTATACACACACTGACATGTATACACACACACACACTGATATGAATACACACACTGACATGTATACATACTGACATGTATACAGACACACACTGAAATGTATACACACCCACACTGAGATGTATACACACCCACTCTGACATGTATACACCCACACTGACATGTATACACAAACTGACATGTATACACACACTGACATGTATACACAAACTGACATGTATACACACACTGACATGTATACACACACACACTAACATGTATACACACACACACTAACATGTATACACACACACTGACATGTATACACACACACTGACATGTATACACACACACACTGACATATATACAGACACACTGACATGTATACACACACATTAACATGTATACACACTCATTGACATGTATATACACACACACTGACATGCATACACACAATGACATGTATACACACACACTGACATGTATACACACACTGACATGTATATACACACTGACATGTATACACACACACTGACATGAATACACACACTGACATGTTTACACACTGACATGTATACACACACACTGACATGTATACACACACACACTGACATGTATACACACACTGACATGAATACACACACTGACATGTTTACACACTGACATGTATACACACACACACTGACATGTATACACACTCTGACATGTATACACACACTGACATGTATACATACACACTGACATGTTTACACACTGACATGTATACACACACACTGACATGTATACACACACACACTGACATGTATACACACACACACTGACATGTATACACACACTGACAGGTATACACACACACACTGACATGTATACACACACACACACACTGACATGAATACACACACTGACATGTATACACACTGACATGTATACACACACACACTGACATGTATACACGCACACTGACATGTATACACACACTGACATGTATACACACACACACTGACTTGTATACACACATAGACATGTATACACACACTGACATGTATACACACACACACTGACATATATACACACACACACTGACATGTATACACACACACTGACATGTATACACACACACACACTGACATGTATACACACACACACTGACATGTATACACACACAATGACATATATACACACACACTGACATGTATACACACACATTGACATGTATACACACACACACTGACATGTATACACACACACACTGACATGTATACACACACTGACATGTATACATACACACACTGAGATGTATTCACACACTGACATGTATACACACACACTGACATACACACACACACACACACACACTTCCATATACCACTTCACAGTGACCTATGCTATCCTCATGTGGCTCCAGGACAACAGTGTTCCTTCCTCTCTGGCTGTGTGTGCAGGCGACCCTCCCCCCTCCAGAGGAGACAGGACGCAGAAGGGAGAACTCTTTTTCCCCCTGACCCCTTTTGGCCGGCCATGCTCCCTGGACATCACCAGTGCTATCATCCTCCAGCCTCCACAGCTCATATGACGGACAGTGCACAGCTTCCCCATGCAGTCGCTGGAGTACAATAGCAGTGAGGAATTTGTCAAGTGATTAGTGAGAACTGCTGTGTCAGTGCCTCTCACTATTCACATGACAAACACATCTCACCTACTGTGTCCAGCACTGCCACTGCTTCATCTCCCAACACAGAGAGGCTGCGATGTGGGAGGTGGAGGGTGAGAGGCTGGCATGTGCTGCACTGACAGGAGGCATAGGATGACACCCGTGATCACGCTATGGATTGGCCACACAGTCTGACACATAGGAAGGGGGAGCCGCACGACGCGCGCTCCCGTTGCTCCCTGCACCCTGGGAGCTCCGACCCCGGCAGCCCCCGACCCCGGTGTCAGTGGGCGGCTCGTGGCAGGGGTTAGTGACATGAGGCTGTGGCGGGAGTCCGCTGCGCTAGCCGTCGCCATCTTTTGTTCTCTTTCTGTGTACAGAAATCGCACGCTAGCACTGATTGGTTGAGCCCGCCGGGTGGACCAATCAGCGCTAGCGCGTGATTTCCGTGACAGAGAACATTAGACAATTATATAGTAGACTAGATGGTGGCCCAATTCTAACGCATCGGGTATTCTAGAATACCTTGTACACAGGAGTGTACTGCGTCACACTGACTGACAGCCTTGTAGACAGGAGTGAAGTGCGTCACACTGACTGACAGCCTTGTAGACAGGAGTGAAGTTCGTCACACTGACTGACAGCCTTGTACACAGGAGTAAAGTTTGTGACACTGACTGACAGCCTTGTAGACAGGAATGAAGTTTGTGACACTGACTGACAGCCTTGTAGACAGGAGTAAAGTTTGTGACACTGACTGACAGCCTTGTAGACAGGAGTGAAGTTCGCTACACTGACTGACAGCCTTGTAGACAGGAGTGAACTGCGTCACACTGACTGACAGCCTTGTAGACAGGAGTGAAGTTTGTGACACTGACTGACAGCCTTATAGACAGGAGTGAAGTTCATCACACTGACTGACAGACCATGGTGACAGGGGTAAACTGTGTCACACTGACTGGCAGACCTTGTAGACAGGAGTAAACTGTGTCACACAGAATGACAGACCTAATAGACAGGAGTAAGGAGTGAGAATGAGGAGACTATGAGAATAGGGAGGCTGTGAGGATGGAGGAGGCTGTGAGGATGGGGGGGCTGAGGGGTTGGAGGAAACTGTGAGGATGGAGGAGGCTGAGGGGATGGAGGAGGCTGAAAGGATGGGGAGGCTGTGAGGATGGGTAGGCTGTGAGGGTGGAGGAGGCTGTGAGGATGGGGAGGCTGTGAGGATGGAGGAGGCTGTGAGGATGAACGAGGCTGAGGGGATGGAGGAGGCTGAGGGGATGGGGAGGCTGTGAGGATGGGGAGGCTGTGAGAATGGAGGAGGCAGTGAGGATGGGGAGGCTGTGAGGATGGAGGAGACTGAGGGGATGGAGGATTCTGTAAGGATGGGGAGGCTGTGAGGATGGGGAGGCTGTGAGGATTCAGAAGGCAGTGATGATGGAGGAGGCAGTGAGGATAGAGGAGGCTGTGTGGATGGAGGAGGCTGAGGGGATGGAGAGAGGCTGTGAGGATGGGAAGGCTGAGGGAATGGAGTAGGCTGTGAGGATGGAGGAGGCTGTGAGGATGGAGCAGGCTGAGGGGATGGAGGAGGCTGTGAGGATGGGGAGGCTGAGGGAATGGAGGAAGCTGTGAGGATGGAGAAGGCTGTGAGGATGGAGGAAGCTGAGGGGATGAGGAGGCTGTGAGGACGGAGGAGGCTGAGGGGATGGAGGAAGTTGCAAGGATGGGGTTTGCATTCAAACGGCGCACCAAGCCACAGTGCTCTTCTGATTGGTCGCCGCGGCCTTCAGCGCCGACCAATCAGAATAGCGGCGCGCGCTATGGCGCCATATTTCAAATACACTATACTCAGTGTATTTGAAATATGGCACCATGGCGCGCGCCGCTATTCTGATTGGTCAGCGCTGAACGCGGGTGGCCAATCAGCATAGCAGCGCTCGCCACAGCGCCATGTGTAAAATCTGAAATAATGGGTGGATTTTACACATGGCGCCATGGCGAGCGCCGCTATGTTGATTGGCCACCGGCAATCAGCGCCGACCAATCAGAATAGCGGCACGCGCCATGGCACCATATTTCAAATACACTGAGTATAGTGTATTTGAAATATGGCACCATAGCGCGCGCCGCTTTTCTGATTGGTCGCGGTGAACGCGGCGACCAATTAGAATAGCGACGCGCGCCATGGCGCCATATGTCAAATTCAATATGGCGCGAGCCGCTCCTCTGATTGGTCGACGCTGAAGTCTGGTCACTGAGATGAACTTATCCTCCGCAGCAGAGGTGACTCTTGGTCTTCCTTTCCTGGGGCAGTCCTCATGTGAGCCAATTTCTTTGTAGCACTTGATGGTTTTTGCAACTGCACTTGGGTCAAAGTTTTCCCAATTTTTCAGACTGACTGACCTTTATTTCTTAAAGTAATGATGGCCACTCGCTTTTCTTTACTTAGCTGCTTTATTTTTGCCATAATACAAATTCTAACGGTCTATTCAGTAGGAGTATCAGCTGTGTATCCACTAGACTTCTGCACAACACAGCTGATGGTCCCTACCCCATTTATAAGGCAAGAAACCCCACTTATTAAACCTGACAGGGCACACCTGTGAAGTGAAAACCATTTCCGGTGACTACCTCTTTAAGCTCATCCAGAGAATGCCAAGAGTGTGCAAAGCAGTAATCAAAGCAAAAGGTGTCTACTTTGAAGAACCTAGAATATAAGGGCCACCTTACACACACCAACTTATCTGTCCAACTTCAGACCAACTTACTGGTTGCAGTGAAATCATGGACACATTGCTCCATTTTGTGGCTGTGTACAAATGGAATAATGTGTCCATGATTTCACTGCAACCAGTAAGTTGGTCTGAAGTTGGACAGATAAGTTGGTGTGTGTAAAGTGGCATTTAGACATATTTTCAGTTGTTTCACACTTTTTTGTTAAGTATATAATTCCACGTGTTAATTCATAGTTTTGATGCCTTCAGTGTGAATCTACATAGTCATGAAAATACAGAACAATCTTTGAATGAGAAGGTGTGTCCAAACTTTTGGTCTGTACTGTATATATATATATATATATATATATTTATATATGTATATATATATATACTAGATGGCGGCCCGATTCTAAAGAATCGAGTAGTCTAGAATCCATATATAGTTTTATTTACTAATAGATGGTGGCCTGATTCTAACACATCGGGTATTCTAGAATATGTATGTAGTTTATTTATGAAGATTTAAGAATAATGTAATGAATACACAGGTTTTTTCGGGATAAAATATATACATTATCATTTAAATCCTGCGGCAATATCACTGATTGGTCGCAGCCGGCCATGACTAGTCAGCGAAGACGGTTTAAATCCCACGCCAATATCACTGATTGTTTGCTTCCGCCCATTTGAGATGTGGTTGGGGACCGCCCCTTTAAGATGTGGTTGAGGACTGCTCCTTTAAGATGTGGTTGGCGACCGCCCTATTAAGATGTGTATGGGACTGTTTCTTTAAGATGTGTTTGGGGACCACCCGTTTAAGAAGTGGTTGGAGACTGCTCCTTTAAGAGGTTGAGGACAGCCCCTTTAAGAAGTGGTTGGGGTCCACTCCTTTAAGACACGGTTGGGGATGGCCCCTTTAAGACGTGGTTATGGACAGCCCCTTTAAGAAGTTATTGGGGACTGTCCCTTTAAGAGGTTGGGACCACCCCTTTAAGAAGTGGTTGGGGATCACCCCTTTAACACGTGGTTGGGGAGACGTGGTTGCGACTGCCCCTTTAAAAAGTTGTTGGGGACTGCACCTTTAAGAGGTTGGGGACAGCCCCTTTAAAAAGTGGTTGGGGACAGCCCCTTTAAGAAGTGGTTGGGGTCCGCCCCTTTAAGAACTGGTTGGGGATAGCCCCTTTAAGACGTGGTTGTGGACCGCCCCTTTAAGACATGGTTGGGGACTTCCCCTTTAAGACATGGTTGGGGACTGCCCCTTTAAGATGTGGTATGGACAGCCCCTTTAAGAAGCTATTGGGGACTGTCCCTTTAAGAGGTTGGGGACCACCCCTTTAAGAAGTGGTTGGGGACCGCCTGTTTAACATGTGGTTGGGGAGACGTGGTTGTGACTGCCCCTTTAAAAAGTTGTTGGGGACTGCACCTTTAAGAGGTTGGGGACAGCCCCTTTAAGAACTGGTTGGGGACGGTCCCTTTAAGATGTGGTTGGGGACCACCCTTTTAAGACATGGTTGGGGACTGCCCCTTTAAGACGTGGTTGGGGACCGCCCCTTTAAGATGTGGTTGGGGACTGCCCCTTTAAAAAGTGGTTGGGGACAGCCCCTTTAAGAAGTTGTTGGGGTCCGCCCCTTTAAGAACTGGTTGGGAATGGCCCCTTTAAGACGTGGTTGTGGACCGCCCCTTTAAGACATGGTTGGGGACTGCCCCTTTAAGACATGGTTGGGGACTGCCCCTTTAAGACGTGGTTGGGGACCGCCCCTTTAAGATGTGGTTGGGACTGTTTCTTTAAGATGTGTTTGGGGACTGCCCCTTTAGGAGGTTGAGGACAGCCCCTTTAAGAAGTGGTTGGGGTCCACTCCTGTAAGACATGTTTGGGGATGGCCCCTTTAAGACGTGGTTATGGACAGCCCCTTTAAGAAGTTATTGGGGACTGTCCCTTTAACACTAGAAGTCCCGGGAATTTAAAGGATCCTTGGTTTTCAATAGTAAAAAGGTCAAATGACCAGTCTCTGGGACTTCTAGTGTTAAGAGGTTGGGGACCACCCCTTTAAGAAGTGGTCGGGGACTGCCCCTTTAAGACATACTTGGGGTCCGCTGCCTTAAGACATGATTGGGTGCCGCCACTTTAAGATGTGGTTGGGGACCGCCCCTCTAAGACGTGGTTGGAAACTTCCCCTTTAAGATGTGGTTGGGGACCGGCCTTTTAACACGTGGTTGGGGAGACGTGGTTGCGACTGGCCCTTTAAAAAGTTGTTGGGGACTGCCCCTTTAAGAGGTTGGGGACGGCCCCTTTAAGATGTGGTTGGGGACCACCCTTTTAAGACATGGTTGGGGACTGCCCCTTTAAGACGTGGTTTGGTACCGCCTCTTTAAGATGTGTTTGGGGACTGCTCATTTAAAAAGTGGTTGGGGACAGCCCCTTTAAGAAGTGGTTGGGGTCCGCCCTTTTAAGAACTGGTTGGGAATGCCCCTTTAAGACGTGGTTGTGGACCGCCCCTTTAAAATGTGGTTGGGGGCTGCCCCTTTAAAAAGTGGTTGGGGACAGCCCCTTTAAGAAGTGGTTGGGGTCCGTTCCTTTAAGAACTGGTTGGGGATGGCCCCTTTAAGACGTGGTTATGGACCGCCCCTTTAAGACATGGTTGGGGACCGGCCTTTTAAAACATGGTTGGGGACTGCCCCTTTAAGACGTGGTTGGGGACCGCCCCTTTAAGATGTGGTTGGGGACTGCCCCTTTAAGACGTGGTTGGGGACCGCCCCTTTAAAATGTGGTTGGGGACTGCCCCTTTAAAAAGTGGTTGGGGACAGCCCCTTTAAGAAGTGGTTGGGGTCCGCTCCTTTAACCCCTTCCCGACATAGGACGATGTACAACGTCCTGTGTTTCTACCCGTTCCCGACACAGGACGTTGTACAACGTCCTGGCAGATTTGAGCTGCTGCAGCTCCTGTGAGTGGGGTCACTCAGGTGTCACAGATGCTGCTGCTCTGTGACAGCCTGTAGTTGACCCCACAGGGGGTGGATTAACCCCCCCATGCCCAGGACCCCTCCGATCTGCAGTTTAAAAGTGAAACTGCCGATCGGAGGGAATCATAGGGATTCACCCCTCCAGATCTGATTGGAGCTCTCCAATCAGATCTGGAGGGGCGGATCGGCAAGTGCCCACCCCTCCTCAGCCCCCTCCAGCTCCATGACTGTCCAGGCCCCCCCCCCCGTTCCCCCCAGCCCCCCTCTATTATAATGTATCTGCCGGTGGGCTGCACCCCCGTGCGCCCGCCGGCAACACTGCCTGGTCCCCTGCTGTAGTGCTCCCCCCAGGCTGCCCCCACCTCCGGGCCCTGTGCCTGGCCCCCCCTCACCTTTGGTGCACCCGCCGCTGCGGCCGCCCTGCCGCCACCGCCGCCGCTGCTGCTGCGCCTCCTCTGCCCGCCGGTCTGTGGCCCCGCCTCCTCTCCCGGCCTCCTCCTGCTCATCGGTGGAACGAGGGAGTTAAGTATGTATGTATGTATTTATTGTGGTGATGTGGCCCCTGACCGGGTGCATCACACGGGTTATCAATGCAGGTCTCTGTTCACATGGGCTGGTTTTCCTGATTGTGTGTGGTGTGAAACCTGTCCGATGTACAGGGGGTTAACAGCTGAAGGGTTTTCATGAGCTGAGTAAAACAGCTGAGTGTGAGTGCTGAAGATCCGATACATTCATGAGCCTAATGAGCGGCTGAACCTGTGGGGATGAGTGCTTTGCTGGGCTAAACCTGAATGGTGCACAGGGAGTTAATCACATCTCAGGTCTGTGTGTAAGTGAAGATGTGCTGATTGATTCACTGTGTTGCAGCTGTGAGTGAGCAGCCTGGATAAGAACCTTCCAGGTGTCTGAGTGAGGGGAGGACGATGGGAGTCAGAAGTCCAGACCACTGCCATGTGAGGAGGTGCTGGAAGTGATCCGTCCCCGGTGGGGGAAGTGATGGGAGCCTGCCAGCTCCATGCCAGTGGCACAAAGATGCGTGCATGCCAGCAAGTGTCCAGGACCGAGGACGGCTCAAGGGCCAGGCGGTCATATGTGTGATGAGGACCGAGGATGGCTCAAGGGCCAGGCGGTCAGATGTGCGGTGTGAGAGACCGAGTACGGCTCAAGAGCCAGGCGGTCACAGCCGACTTTGGGACTGACTGAGTGAGTCATGATATGGTCCCGTTGATCCAGATGTAGTGTCCTAGATCCCGGTGGATCCATGGAGGTCTTGTGTGTACTGAGTGACAGGGTTCCTGTTACTATGTGATGGCTTATGTAAAAATGCCATGTGTGATCACTCGTGTGCAATAGGATGGGGAATGATCCCTGTCAGGGTGATAGACGGTGATAGCCGTCTTTAGAACCAGACTGAGGTCTGCAAGGGTCGGTGGGTGACGCCTTGAAGTTCTGGGGAAAACGTATGTGAATGTCCTGTAATGTAATGTCATATGGGAATGTCATATAATGCAATGTAAGGATATGCATATTATATGTGAAAATGGAAATACAGTGTTATGGTTTATGTGTTGAAAGCGGTTTATGACAGAGATTAATAAATCCGCTGGTTATGTTATGTTGAAATGTAGTCTCTGCTGTCATTTTCCCCGTGCCAAGCGGGTTCTCCTAGGGCGCTACCTCATACTATGTATGTATGTATGTATGTATCTATGTATGTATGTATGTATGTATGAATGAATGAATGAATGAATGAATGAATTGATGGATGGGTGATGGATGGATGGGTGAATGGATAGATGGATGGGGGGTGCATGCATGGATGTGTGCGTGCGTGGACATGAGCGTACATGAGTGTGCGTGGACGTGAGTGTGTGTAGACGTGTGCGTGTGTAGACGTGTGCGTGTGTGGACACGTGTGTGGACGTGTGCGTGCATAGATGTGTGTGTGCATAGACGTGTGCGTGCGTGGATGTGTGCATAGATGGATGTGTGCGTGGACGTGTGCGTGGATGTGCGTGGATGTCAGCGTACGTGTGTGGATGTGTGTGGATGTTAGCATGCATGTGTGGATGTGTGCATGCGTGGATGTCAGCGTGCGTGCATGGATGTTTGCATGTGTGGATGTCAGTGTGCGTGCTTGAATGTCAGCGTGCGTGCGTGGATGCCAGCGCGCGTGAATGTCAGCGTACGTGCATGGATGTCAGCGTGCTTGGATGTCAGCGTGCATGGATGTGCGTGCGTGGATGTGCGTGCGTGGATGTGCGTGCGTGGATGTGTGCATGCGTGGATGTCAGCGTGCTTGAATGTCAGCGTGCGTGCGTGATTGTCAGCGTGCGTGGATGTCAGCGTGCGTGGATATTAGCGTGCGTGGATGTCAGCGTGCGTGGATGTCAGCGTGCGTGTGTGGATGTGTGCGTGCGTGGATGTCAGCGTGCATGCGTGGATGTCAGCGTGCTTGAATGTCAGCATGCGTGCGTGGATGTGTGCGTGCGTGGATGTGTGTGTGGATGTGCGTGCGTGGATGTCAGTGTGCGTGCGTGGATGTGTGCGTGGATGTGTACATGGATGTGGATGTGCGTGCGTGGATGTGGGTGCGTGGTTGTGTGCGTGCGTGGATGATGGGTGCATAGGTGGATGGATGGGTGCAACAAGGGATCAAGGGTCCCCTTGTTGTAGTCTCTGGGATCATAGTCATGGTGCACTGTATGACAGGTCATTGTCATACAGTGCACCATAACTCTGACCCCCCTTACTGCAGTCTCTGGATTGACCAGAGGCGATCGAACGTCGTGGACCTTCGTTGTGGACTACATCGGAGGCGATCGAGCGACGTGGGACCTTCGTTGTGGACTACGTCGGATCTTTATAATAAAGATGGAGTCCGAATTTTGTTTGTGTTATTTTTTTCAAATAAAAAGATTTTTCTCTGTGTATATTTTCTGACTATTTACCAGAGATTCCTAATGGCGGGTCTAACATTGGCCCTATATTATGAATCTCGGGCTTAGTGCCAGCTGCCAATAAAAAGCTGGCATTAACCCCATTATTACCCAGTTTGCCACCGGCACCAGGGCAACTGGAAGAGCATGGGTACAGCGCCAGAAAATGGCACTTCAATGAATGCGCCATTTTCTGGGGCGGCTGCGGGCTGCAATTCGCAGCCTGGGGGGCCCAGAACGCTTGGGCCTCTCCATGCTGCGGATTCTAGCCCCCAGCTGCCTAGTTGTACCTGGCTGGACCAAAAATATGGCGGAGCCCCATGTCATTTTTTTTCTAGAATTAGTTCTAGAAGAAAAAAAAAGGGCTTTGCTGTATTTTTGGTGGCCAGCCAGGTACAACGAGGCAGCTGGGGGTTGGTGGTAATCCATAGCTGCCAAGTTGTACCTGGCTGGACCAAAAATATGGCGGAGCCCCACGCCATTTTTTTCTAGAATTAGTCCTAGAAAAAAAAATAAAAATGGGCTTTGCTGTATTTTTGGTTGCTAGCCAGGTACACTGAGGCAGCTGGGGGTTGCTGGCAGTCCGTAGCTGCCAAGTTGTACCTGGCTGGACCAAAAATATGGCGGAGCCCTACGCTATTTTTTTTCTAGAATTAGTCCTAGAAAAAAAATAAAAATGGGCTTCGCTGTATTTAGATGCATAGTGAACACTTTGAACCCTCAGGTGCTTCACAAATTGATCTGTAAAAATGAAAACATTTGTGTGAAAACAAATGTACTTTTTCCTTCTTACGGATCAATTTGTGAAGCACCTGGGGTTTTCAAAGTGCTCACTATGCATCTAGATGCATTCCTTGGGGGGTCTTTTTTCCAAAATGAGGTCACTTGTGGGGTAGCTCCAATGTTTAGGTACACATGGGCTCTCCATACGCGACATGGTGTCCGCTAACAATTCCAATATTTAGCGGACACCATGTCGCGTATAGAGAGCCCCTGTGTGCCTAAACATTGGAGCTCCCCCATAAGTGACCCCATTTTGGAAACTAAACCTCCCAGGGAATGTATCTAGATGGGTTGTGAACATTTTGAACCCCCAGGTGCTTCACAAATTCATCTGTAAAATTAAGTAAGTACTTTTTTTTCCATAAAAATTTTCTTTTTTCATTGTTACAGATTAATTTGTGAAGCACTGGGGCATTCAAAATGCTCACCACCCATCTAGATAAGTTCCCTGGGGGGTCTAATTTCCAAAATGGGGTCACTTGTGGGGGAGCTCCAATGTTTAGGCACACAGGGGCTCTCCAAACGCGACATGGTGTCCGCTAACAATTGAAGCTAATTTTTCCGTCAAATTGTTAGCGGACACCATGTCGCGTTTGGAGAGCCCCTGTGTGCCTACACATTGGAGCTCCCCCATAAGTGACCCCATTTTGGAAACTAGACCCCACAGGGAATTTATCTAGATGGGTGGTGAGCATTTTGAACCCTCAGGTGCTTCACAAATTCATCCGTAAAAATGAAAAAGTACTTTTTTTTCCATAAAAATTTTCTTTTTTCGTTTTTACAGATTAATTTGTGAAGCACTGGGAAGTTCAAAATGCTCACCACCCATCTAGATAAGTTCCCAGGGGGGTCTAGTTTCCAAAATGGGGTCACTTGTGGGGGAGCTCCAATGTTTAGGCACACAGGGGCTCTCCAAATGCAACATGGTGTCCACTAACAATTTGACTGAAAAATCAGCTCAAATTGCTAGGGGACACCATGTCGCGTTTGGAGAGCCCCTGTGTGCCTACACATTGGAGCTCCCCCATAAGTGACCCCATTTTGGAAACTAGACCCCCAGGGAATTTATCTAGATGGGTGGTGAGCATTTTGAACCCCCAGGTGCTTCACAAATTCATCCGTAAAAATGAAAAAGTACTTTTTTTTCTACAGAAATTTTCTTTTAGCCTAAATTTTTTCATTTTCACATGGGGAACAGGATAAAATGGATCCTAAAAATTGTTGGGCAATTTCTCCTGAGTACACCGATACCTCATATGTGGTCATAAACCACTGTTTGGGCACACAGCAGGGCTCAGAAGGGAAGGAGCGCCATTTGACTTTTTGAATGGAAAATTAGCTCCAAAAGTCAAATTGCGCTCCTTCCCTTCTGAGCCCTGCTGTGTGCCCAAACAGTGGTTTATGACCACATATGAGATATCGATGTACTCAGGAGAAATTGCCCAACAATTTTTAGGATCCATTTTATCCTGTTGCCCATGTGAAAATGAAAGAATAGAGGCTAAAAGTACATTTTTGTTGGAAAAATTAAAATGACCATTTTTTCCTTCACCTTTGCATTAGTTCCCGTGAAGCACCTGAAGGGTTAATAATCTTCTTGAAGGTAGTTTTGAGTAGCTTGAGGGGTGCAGTTTTTGGAATGGTGTCACGTTTGGGTGTTTTCTGTCACATAAGCCCCTCAAAGGGACTTCAAATGTGATGTGGTCACAAAAAAAAATGGTTTTGTAAATTTTGCTGGAAAAATGAAAAATTGCTGATGAAATTTGAACCCTTATAACGTCCGAACAAAATTTTTTTTTTTTTTTCCAAAATTGTGCTGATGCAAAGTAGACATGTAGGAAATGTTATTTATTAACTATTTTGTGTCACATACCTCTCTGGTTTAGCAGAATAAAAATTCATAATTTGAAAATTGCAAAATTTTCAAACATTTTGCCAAATTTTAAATTTTTTCACAAATAATCGCAAAAACTATCAACCTAAATTTAATACTATCATGAAGCCCAATATGTCACGAAAAAACAGTCTCAGAATCGCTAGGATCTGTTGAAGCGTTCCAGAGATATTACCTCATAAAGGGACACTGGTCAGAATTGACAAAAATGGCCTGGTCATTAAGGTCAAAATAGGCCCGGGGGTGAAGGGGTTAAGACATGGTTGGGGACCGGCCCTTTAAGACATGGTTGAGGACTGCCCCTTTAAGATGTGGTTGGGGATCGCCCGTTTAAAAAGTAGTTGGGGTCCGCCCCTTTAAGAACTGGTTGGGGATGGCCCCTTTAATACACTGATCACAGTGTATTTGAATTAAGGCGCGATGGCGCGCGGCGCTATTCCGAGGTCGGCTCCCGGCCAGCTCGCGCCCGCTCCGTCCGCCGGAGCTCGGCGCTAAGCGCAGCGGACCTTCCTGAGGTCCGCTCCGCTTAGGGCCGCCATCTTGGTCCACCCTGAGCGGGCGTAGATGACGCTGGTGACGCTGGTGACGTCACTTATCTCCGGACATTTATCTCCGGACATTTATCTCCGGACAACGCCACGGAAGATGGCTTTTGACAGGAAGTAGAATTCTAGGCAATTATAAAATAGATACTAGATGGTGGCCCGATTCTAACACATCGGGTATTCTAGAATATGTATGTAGTTGACATACTGTGACTGGCAGAACTTGTTCAGTCAACATGAGTGAATTACACCGCTCCTCTCTCTCCTCCTGTCCCCACTCCTCCTGTCACTGCTCCTCTGTTTCTCCTCCTGTCCCCGCTCCTCTTGTCACCGCTCCTCCGTCTCTCCTCTTGTCACCGCTCCTCTGTCGCTCCTCCTGTCCCTGCTCCTCTGTCACCACTCCTCCTGTCACCATTCCCTCCCCCCTGCCCTCGCTCCTCCTGTCCCCGCTCCTCCATCTCTCCTCCTGTCACCACTCCTCGTGTCCCCACTCCTCCATCTCTCCTCCTGTCACTGCTCCTTCTGGTCTCGCTCTTCTGTCTCTCCTCCTGTCACCGCTCCTCCGTCTCTCCTCCTGTCATCGTTACTCCTGTCACCGCTCCTCATGTCCCCACTCCTCCATCTCTCCTCCTGTCACCCCTCCTCCTGTCCCCACTCCTCTGTTTCTCCTCCTGTCACCGCATGTCCTGTCCCTGCTCCTCAATCTCTCCTCCTGTCCCCGCTCCTCCGTCTCTCTTCCTGTCACCACTCTTTCTGTCACTGCTTCTCATGTCCCCACTCCTGTTTCTCCTCCTGTCCCCGCTCCTCCGTCTCTCCTCCTGTCCCCATTCCTCCTCTCTTCCTGTCACCACTCCTCATGTCACCGCTCCTCTATCCCTCCTCTTGTCCACACTCCTCCGTCTCTCCTCCTGTCCCCACTCCTACAGTTCCCACTCCTCCTTCTCTCTTCCTGTCTCCATTTCTCCTGTCCCCACTCCTCTGCTTCTCCTCTTGTCCCTGCTCCTCCGTCTCTCCTCCTGTCCCTGTTTCTCCATCTCTCCTCCTGCCCCGCGCTCCTCCTGCCCCGCGATTCTCCTGCCTTGTGTTCCTCCTGTCACTGCTCCTCTGTCACTCCTCCTGTCAGCGCTCCTCCTGTTCCCGCTCCTCCATCTCTCCTCCTTTCACCGCCCCTCCTCCGTCTCCTCTCCTGCCCCGCACTCCTCCTGCCTCGTGCTTCTCCTGCTCCCCGCTCCTCCTGCCCCCTCTCCTCTGTCCCTCCTCCTGGACCCTCCACTCCCGCTCCTCCTGCCCCCTCCCGCTCCTCCTGCCCCCTCCGTTCCTACTGCCCAACTGTCCGCTGGCTCGCTCCATGTCTTGTAGCTCCCAGGGCAGGACCTGGGAAACTGCCTGGGAAACTGATCAGGTGATCGGTCACATGACCGTAGTTAGCAGTCATGTGACCATTCAGCTGATCGGTTTCCCAGGCAATGACAGGTCCTGAAGCCCTGTAGGAGCTAGAAGACACACGAATTTTGAATTTATGCGCCGCGCGGCTCTTTTGCATATGCGGCAACCGATTTCCGTGACAGACAGAGAACATTAGATGATTATATAGTATATGGAGGTACATTATGCTATATGGAGGGCTAAGGGGTGCATTATATCAGTGTTTCCCAACTCCAGTCCTCAAGGCACACCAACAGGTCATGTTTTTAGGATTTCCTTATCATTAGACAGATGATGGAATTATCCCCTGTGCAAGTGATTAAGCTAACACCTGTGCAATCCTAAGGAAATCCTGAAAACATGACCTGTTGGTGTGCCTTGAGGACTGGAGTTGGGAAACACTGCATTATATGATAGATTAGATAGATAGATAGATAGATAGATAGATAGATAGATAGATAGATAGATAGATAGATAGACAGACAGGATAGATTACAGAGGTAATAGACCAATTGCTGTTCGCTGTACACAGACACATACACTACACACATCACACTGTACACACTACACACATAATACTGTACACACATGCACAATGGCCCCAGCTCTCTGTCTCACCATACTGCCCCTGATCATCATGCTGTTGCCCCCGGTCTCTCCCTGTTCTCCTCCATGGTAATTGCCTGTCACTGCAGCTGTGGCACCCTGGCACCTGTTGGGCACCACAGAACCCTTGGTACGCAAATGGAGCAGTAACAGCAAGCATCACTCACAAACAAAACACCTAACAACACCTAGACACCTGTTTCACCCCAGGCCTCTAGGGGGAGCTCCACTGGTCATTTTGAGCCAGTTCCCCCCTATAAATAGGGTCCTGGAGAGAGAAACACCAGAGTGTGCAGATGCTAGAAGAGCTGCAGGACGTGTGCAACCACCGATTCTGGAGCCATACTAGGCCCAAACCAGCACACCTAGCAAGTGAGAGACCCTTGCAATTGGTGTCAGAGGAAAGGAGAAAGCACCTCTCAGGGATATCAGAGTTACCCTAACTCTCCCTCACCAACCGGTTACTGGAACCGAGCTGTGAGAGCTACTTAGCCACCACAGAGAACCAGCACGCCTAACAGGGAGTTTAGCCCCCTGTTCACCTAAAGCACCTACCGACGAGAGCCCAGGGAAGAGGATAGAATTATCACCATCCCTTTAACAGAGCCCTCAGTGCAGTTACCCAGGTGAAATACGTTCCACTGAATGTACAACCCGGTCCGGCAGGATTCCAAATCCACCCGACCTGTTAATTGGACAGTTAGTTGTGGGCCTTAAACTACCCGAGGATAGAAAACAGGCAAGCTGGTGGTCCATGCAAAATCCTGGGGAAGAGTTTGACACTTTGAGAGACTTAACAGTGCGGGGACAGCAGCTCCCTACAGTGCCCGATCTAACCTCACAGCAGCAGTATACTGACACCCCTTCCGTGCCGGCAGCAGCATCTCCAATCCCTGCGGTTCAGTCCAGCGCACAGACTATAACACCTGACCGGTTTGAACAACTGTGTGCTAATGTCCAGCAGCTGATGAAAGACATGGCCAAGCTCCAAGCTGGGAGAAGACCCAAGACAGAAGAAAAGTCATCGGACAAGATTCAACTCGCTGACAGCCCCGACGACGTCCCGTGGATGAAGAGAAAGACACAGCCGCCGCGAGAAAAACCTGCAGATCGTCGCAGCCCTGACAGACGCCGCACCAGTCAGCAGAGCGACAGAGAAGGACGCAACCAGCAATCCCGACCTTTAAACGAGCAACCCCTGTGCGAGAAGGGCCAACCCCAGGAGTAGACTATCCAGGCCCGAATAACTGGGAATACAAGTACGTAGGAGACTGCCTATACCTACCAATAGTCATTGATGGCATCGCTACCTCCGCCTTGATAGACACTGGATCCCAGGTGACAACCATCCCGTGTATCCTTTACAAGCGGTTCTGGCCAGATGTTGAGCTGGAACCGCCACACACCCGATCTGAACATTGAAGCCACTAATGGTATGATAGTTCCAGTGGAGGGACAATGGGAAGCTACAGTAAAGGTGGGGAGGGTGCAGCTGAAAAACCAGGGTATCATAGTGGTTCAGGATAGACCAAACGAGAGGGATCCACATGTAATACTGGGTACTAATATCATGGTCAAATGTATCGATGAAGTGTTGTTTTTACTCCAACAGAGTGTTGATGCTGGTAGACAAAGAGAAAAGAGAGCTATCCAAAAACAGATCCGAGCTTTGGTATATCAACAACAGGTAAAAATGTCTAATGGTGAAATTGGCAGAGTACGGGTCACAGCTCCCATTCCAATTGTGGTACCACCCAGAAGTGAAATGATGATCTGGTGTCAAGCAGCCATAGGCCTCAGAGGGCAGGACTACCAAGCTGTAGTAGAACCTGTAATGTCTGATAGTAGTCGCTCTTGACAGCCAGAGGGTTAGTCGACGTGAGAAAGGGGAGAGTCCCCGTACGCATATTAAATTATGGTGATGACAAAGTCAAACTGCCAAGATATGCAACTGTCGCAAAATTGTACCAGGTTGAAAATAATGCTGTAATTGATGTAAAATCCTCTTCCCAAACAGTCACTGATGAACCCCCTCACTCCAAAGATCAGTTAGAGAAATGGTGTCAAGAGCTCAGTGTAGGAACTGACAACACACCCACTCACTAGAAAATTGGAGTATACCGGGTAGTTCGGGAGTATGAGCAAGTGTTCAGCAAACACCCACTTGACTTTGGGAGGATTAAAGGGGTACAACACCATATCCCCACAGGCAACCATGCACCTATCAAAGAAAGGTACAGACCTATACCACCCACACACTACCAAAAAGCAAAAGAGATGCTTCAGGACATGAAAAATGCAGGAGTCATTAGGGATAGCTGTAGTCCCTGGGCAGCACCACTGGTCCTGGTTAAAAAGAAAGATGGTAGTATGAGGATGTACATAGACTACAGACAAATCAATAAAGTCACACACAAGGATGCATACCCATTACCCCGCATAGAGGAGTCACAAGCTGCACTCAAATCTGCCAACTACTTCTCCATATTACATCTTACTAGTGGGTACTGGCAGGTTGCCGTTGCAGAGGAAGATCGTGAGAAGACAGCCTTCACGACCCCTATGGGGCTCTGCGAGTTCAACAGTATGCCATTCGGGTTGTGCAATGCCCCAGGAACATTTCAGAGACTGATGGAGTGTTGTTTGGGCCACAAGAACTTTGAGACTGTCTTGTTATACCTTGATGATGTCATTGTATACTCTCAAACCTATGAAGACCACCTGCAGCACCTGAGTGGAGTGTTCGAGTCACTGTCCAAGTACGGGATGAAACTGAAACCGTCCAAGTGTCACCTGCTGAAACCCAAGGTCCAATACCTAAGACATGTGGTTAGTGCCGAAGGCGTAGCACCCGACCCGGACAAGGTAACCGTCATCAAGGACTGGCCAGCACTGACCAGCTACTCACAAAGAGGTACGTCAATTTCTAGGACTGGTCGGGTACTACTGACGATTCATCAAAGGCTATACCAAGATAGCAGCACCCATGCCAGATCTCTTAGTAGGTCAATCCAAAAACAACAAGATCAGGGGACCCACGTTCCACTGGGGACCAGAACAGGAACAATACTTCCAGAAGCTCAAAGATGCTCTAACTGGGGACGAAATCCTAAGCTACCCTGACTACAATCTCCCGTTTTTACTGTACACTGATGCAAGTAATGAAGGTCTAGGAGCAGTCCTATCCCAGCGTCAACAAGGGAAGGAAAAGATGATAGCCTACGCCAGCAGGAAGCTCCGTCCCACGGAAAGGAACCCGGAGAACTACAGCTCATTCAAACTGGAGTTCCTGGCCCTGGTCTGGGCAATCACAGAGCGTTTCAAGCATTACCTGGCATCCGCCCTGTTCACAGCTTTCACAGACAACAACCCTCTAACACACTTAGAGACTGGGAGCCCTAGAACAACGTTGGGTAGCAAGACTCTCAAACTATGATATCACTGTAAAATACCGGGCAGGTCACAAGAATGGCAATGCTGATGCCCTGTTCAGAATGTCTAACCTTCCTGAAGAGGGAAAAGACATAGATGACCTGGAGGAGATTGAACTACCTGCTTTCCACCGTATGTGTACAGCAACTTGTCATCAGGCGAACCAGAGACGTGTATGTGGCGCCCCGCAACGAGTGTGTCACAGGAGGGTATTGCAGCTAAGACAGCAGCAGCAATATTCTCTGACCCAGCAGTCATATGGTTAACTCAGAGATACATACCCTGCATGCATCACTTAGCATAGAGGACCAATCAAGGTCCTGGTGGGCGGAGTGCAAGGGTAGTGTGTAGTGGAAGTTTAGTCCAACTTAGAGAGTTGAAGTTGGAGTTCGAGGGCGGAAGGTGTAACAGCAACCTAGAAGACCCTCTGCAGAATCCCAGCTCTGCAACCTAGGAGAGGGGGCTCGCACAGTCCCGTGTGGCCCCCTGGCCATCTTCTACCGGCCATCTCCAACGGGCATCATCATGCGGGTCCAAAATCATCCCGTGCCCATCTACAGCCGGTTTGCTGGTACCGAAGCTAGCAGCAGTTCAGCTCTGCTATGCGAACCAGAAGAGTGGAGGAGCAGCTTTACAGGAGCACCCCATCACCCGCCAAATCCAGTCGTCTAACCAGTGGTGTACCCACCAAGGGACCCAAGGCTCCCCAAAACATCCATCACGTATACTTTGGATAGGGCATTGAAGCAGCCTCCCTGTACCCGACCTGGTATTCCTGGGCGACAACGGCAACACTTAGCTAGAATGGAGGAACACCGCGGATCTCTGAGGGACACCTATCACTGCTGAGTCCACCCGGTCCACTACCCGTCAACTGTATACCATGTACTGCTTGCTGGTTACAGTAAATTACCCGTTACAGAGACTTACAGTGTCCGTGCTTCCTTATGACTACGTACGTCCGCATACAAGGTAACCGCAGCTGCCGCACAACATCTTAAGCAGCTCCAGTCTCCGGGGATCATTGCTTAGCCTGTGGGGAGCGTTCCATCTTGCTGCATTCCATCCCCCGGAGGCCCAGCAGCGTCGGTAAAGTTACTGAACTACTCATAGGTGGCGTCACGAAACAATTAACCCCTTAATCTGTTCCTACAAGACGTCTCCAAGCTTTTGATCTGCACTCAACCGGGCCCCACTTCCGGCAGGCCCGGTCCACCCGTGACAAGGAGGAAGGAGCTACTGCCTGTCTACACCGGAGTCCCGGCCACGGTGAGTCATGTAGAGAGGACCGTGAACCCTTTACCTCACCATGACTGGAAGGAGGTTCAAGCTAACGATCCAGATGTCAGCCTGGTTAGAGAGCTGATAACTCAAGAGCATGCCAACATGGACCCTGATGCCTCACAAAATGCTAAACGCCTATGTAAAGAGAAGGGAAGGTTGTTTGTCTACCAAGGTAAACTATGCAGAAGGTATCTGAATCCCAGAACACATGAGCTCATCTGGCAGATTGTGGTTCCCAAGACTGAAGTCCAAATGATCCCTGAAGCATACCATAACGATGCAGGAAACTTTGGATGGAAGAAGCTGGAGAGACTCCTAAAAGACCGGTTCTACTGGGTCGGCATGCGAGGCTTAGTTGACAAGTGGTTTAAGAACTGTGGACCATGTCACCTTCGAAGGAAAGACCATCTAACTCAGAAAGCTCCATTGCAGCCAATTGTTACCACAAAACCCCTGGAGATAGTTGCTCTCGACCACGTGAAGCTAACCCCAAGTCGCACCGGGTACACTTACACTCTCATCATCGTCGATCACTATTCAAGGTTCCTGGTAGTAGTTCCAGTTAAGACTTAACTGCTGAGGTAGCAGCCAAAGCGTTCCAGAGTTACTTCTGTCGCCCCATGGGTATCCAGACCAAGTCTTGACTGACCAAGGGCCAGCCTTCGAATCAGCTCTGTTTCAAGAATTTCTAGGGCTATACGGGTGTAAAAAGATCAGGACCACACCATGTCATCCTCAAACAAACGGTTTATGTGAAAAAATGAACCACATTGTCATTGACATGCTCAAAACCTTGACAATCGAAGAGAGAAACAAATGGCCTGAAAAACTTCCAGACCTTGTGGACATCTACAACCACATACCTGTTAGTTCAACTAACTACACACCTGCTTACCTGATGCGGGCAAGACCAGGTAAATTACCAATTGATTTACAGATGGGGACCATTGAACCCACACAAGATTCTTCTGATGAAGATTGGATCAGTCAACGCCAAGAACAGTACCACAAAGTACAAAAGAGCGTAGAAAGAAATCTGAACATCAGCAGAACCAAACAAGAAAAAGACTTCAATAAGCACGCCTCAGCAGAACCTCTTGCAACAGGTGACTTAGTGCTAAAAAGAAAAAGAAAAACCAACAAATTGGATGACAATTGGGAATCTGAACCCTACACAATAATGCCATCGCAATATGACAATTCCAAAACTTGCGTTATCAGCAAAGATCAAGGCAATACTTTTACAACTGTGTCCAGAGATCATTTTAAGAAATGTCCAAAGCAGTTAATACCTCAAACAACCAGTTACCCTGCAGTAACAACAGTTGAAGAACCTAAAGGAAATCTCGTCCATACAGAAATTGGAGACTTACCAGCCGACTGGCCACAATGCAATGGTGCGTTCATCATACCAGTTATGCATTTCTACCAGCCTGTAGAAAGTCAACAACCAATACCAGTTCAACAAGTTCAAGTGCAAGAGATGCAGCCTGTTATCTTGGAACCAGAGATTCCTGTAATCGGTGAACCTGCTAGTCCCACAGTAAGAGAGAGATTTCCTACACAACTACCTACAGAGGATAGTCCAGTAGACAGGTTACGTACTTACTATGGCATTACACAAAGCAGAAATAGAGATAGAACCACTTTGTACACTACACCAACAGCTTTTGAATCACCCACACTATGCAGATCCACACGTAGTACATTAGGTCAACCCCCAAGCAAATATGGAGAATGGGTCCATATGCATGTTTTTTTTATTATCTGACATAAAATCAGAATAAACCTTTCCCATTTTAAATCAATTAGGATTACTATAATCTATAATATAAAACCCGAAGGCCACTTCCGGCCAATCCGGCCAACTTCCGTGATGGCCTCCGACCAGTGTAATCAGACCGGAACCGGAAGTGGGCGCTTTAGCGCCCACCAGATCCACGAGCGGTGAGCGCGTAGCGCTCACCGCGAGCCGTTAAACTCCCACGACCCCTGTGTCCCGGCGCCTCCTCTCTCCTCCGGCCCAGTCCTCCAGCTCCTCTCTCCGCCGCTCCAGCCCCTTCCTCCCGCTCCTCCTCCCGCCGCTCGGTTCTCATCCTCCCCCCAATGTTGCAGCTCAGAGCGGAGGACATGCGGTTCTCCCGACGCCGCCCGCAGATGACCGGCATCAGCCGGTTCTCTCCCGCTTGCCACACATGCGGCACCCCAGCTCCTGCGGCCCCCCCGCGGGTCCTCCTGCCCCCCCCCCCGCGGCTCCTGCGGGCCCCCCGCAGCTACTCATGCCCCCCCGCGGGTCGTCTTGCCCCCCCGCGGCTCCTGCGGCCCCCCGCAGCTACTCATGCCCCCCCACGGGTCGTCCTGCCCCCCCGCGGCTCCTGCGGGCCCCCCCGCGGGTCGTCTTGCCCCCCCGCGGGTTGTCCTGCCCCCCCGCGGCTCCTGCGGCCCCCCGCAGCTACTCATGCCCCCCCGCGGGTCGTCCTGCCCCCCCGCGGCTCATGCGGGCCCCCCGCGGGTCGTCCTGCCCCCCCGCGGGTCGTCCTGCCCCCCCGCGGCTCCTGCGGCCCCCCGCAGCTACTCATGCCCCCCCGCGGGTCGTCCTGCCCCCCCGCGGCTCCTGCGGGCCCCCCGCGGGTCGTCTTGCCCCCCCGCGGGTCGTCTTGCCCCCCCCGGGTCGTCTTGCCCCCCCGCGGGTCGTCCTGCCCCCCCGCGGCTCCTGCGGCCCCCCGCAGCTACTCCTGCCTCCCCGCGGCTCCTGCTGCCCCCACCCTGCTTGCTTCTACTAAAAATAATAAATCCCTCATAGAGGATACTCACCCGTCCGCCGGCGCGCTCCATCTACGTCCTATAGCAACATGGCTTGAGGACCTGTGGTTGCCTGGGAAACCGATCAGCTGATCGGTTTCCCAGTCAACCACAGGTCCTGCGAGCCGCCACACGGGTGAGTATCCTCCCATCCATCCTGCCCCTACCCCCCACCGGCTCCAACCTGCCCCCCCCCTGCTCCATAGCACACATCCCCCTCTGCTCCATCCTGCCCCCCCTCCATCCTGCCCGCCCCCCACCCGCTGCATCCAGCCCCCCCTCCACCGCCTCCATCCTGCCCCCCCACAACAGTTCCATCCTGCCCCCCCGCCTCCAACCTACCCCCTGCCCCCGCCGACTCCATCCTGCCCCCCCTCCCCGCCCGCTCCATCCTTCATTCCCCCCCCCCCCCGCTGACTCCATCCTGCCCCCCCCACACCAGCTCCATCCTGCCCCCCCACCGGCTCCATCCTGCACCCCCCCGCCCGCTCCATCCTACCCCCCCACTGCCTCCATCATGCCCCCCACCACACCAGCTCCATCCCGCCCCCGCTGGCTCCATCCTGCCCCCCCCCCCACCAGCTCCATCCTGCCCCCCCACCGACTTCATCATGCCCCCCCGCCAACTCCATCCTGCCCCCCCCCACCAGCTCCATCCTGCCCCCCCCGCCCGCGTCCATCCTATCCATCCTACCCCCCCGCTGGCTCGATCCTGCCCCCCCCACACCGTCTCCATCCTGCCCCCACACCGTCTCCATCCTGACCCCCACCGGCTCCATCCTGCCCCCCCACCGACTTCATCCTGCCCCCCCCGCCAACTCCATCCTGCCCCCCCCACCAGCTCCATCCTGCCCCCCCCGCCCGCTCCATCCTATCCATCCTACCCCCCCGCTGGCTCGATCCTGCCCCCCCCACACCGTCTCCATCCTGCCCCCCCACCGGCTCCATCCTGCCCCCCCACCTGCTCCATCCTGCCCCCTTCCCACACCAGCTCCATCCTGCCCCCTCGCCCGCTCCATCCTCACCCCCCGCCAGCTCCATTCCACCCCCCCCACCCGCTCCATCCTGTGCCCCCCCCCCCCCGCCGCTTCCATCCTGCCCCCCTGCCCGCTCCATCCTGCCCCCCCCACACACCAGCTCTATTCTGCCCCCCCGCCACCTCCATCCTGCCCCCCCCGCCAGCTCCATCCTGCCCCCCCCTGGCTCCATCCTGCCCCCCCTCCGGCTCCATCCTGCCCCCCTCCGGCTCCATCTTACCCCCCCGCCGGCTCCATCCTGCCCCCAGCCGACTCCATCCTGCCCCCCCGCTCCATCCTACCCCCCCGCCGGCTCCATCCTGCCCCCCACCCCCCCCAAGTTCCATCCTGCTCCCCCCCCGCCAGCTCCATCCTGCCGGCCCCGCCAGCTCCATCCTGCCCCCCCGCCAGCTCCATCCTGCCCCCTCTCCTCTGCGTCCTCTGCCCCCTGTCCTCTGCGTCCTCTGCCCCCTCTCCTCTGCCCCCTGTCCTCTGCGTCCTCTGCCCCCTGTCCTCTGCCCCCTGTCCTCTGCCCCCTGTCCTCTGTGTCCTCTGCCCCCTCTGCCTCCTCTGCCCCCTCTGTGTCCTCTGCCCCCTGTCCTCTGCCTCCTCTGCCCCCTGTCCTCTGCCTCCTCTGCCCCCTGTCCTCTGCCCCCTGTCCTCTGCCTCCTCTGCCCCCTGTCCTCTGCCTCCTCTGCCCCCTGTCCTCTGCCCCCTGTCCTCTGCCTCCTCTGCCCCCTGTCCTCTGCCTCCTCTGCCCCCTGTCCTCTGCCTCCTCTGCCCCTGTCCTCTGCCTCCTCTGCCCCCTGTCCTCTGCCCCCTGTCCTCTGCCCCCTGTCCTCTGCCCCCTGTCCTCTGCGTCCTCTGCCCCCTGTCCTCTGCGTCCTCTGCCCCCTGTCCTCTGCGTCCTCTGCCCCCTGTCCTCTGCGTCCTCTGCCCCCTGTCCTCTGCGTCCTCTGCCCCCTGTCCTCTGCCCCCTGTCCTCTGCGTCCTCTGCCCCCTGTCCTCTGCGTCCTCTGCCCCCTGTCCTCTGCGTCCTCTGCCCCCTGTCCTCTGCGTCCTCTGCCCCCTGTCCTCTGCGTCCTCTGCCCCCTGTCCTCTGCGTCCTCTGCCCCCTGTCCTCTGTGTCCTCTGCCCCCTCTGTGTCCTCTGCCCCCTCTGTGTCCTCTGCCCCCTCTGTGTCCTCTGCCCCCTCTGTGTCCTCTGCCCCCTCTGTGTCCTCTGCCCCCTCTGTGTCCTCTGCGTCCTCTGCCCCCTGTCCTCTGCGTCCCCCCCGGCTACAGTCACCGACACACGGAACGTTCCGATCTCGGAAGTTCCGTGTGCCCTCCTGCCACTCCCCTCCACCCTCTGCCCTCCAGCCAGTACCTACATACCGGGGGGGGCAGGGGGGCCCATTGCCCGCCACCTCGGAGGGCCACACACACCCTGGGGGTACCCGTGCTCCCTGCCGTGTGCCTGGAGAGGAGGGAGGGCGGGACTTCCTCTCCTGCAGCTCTGCCCGCCCCTCCTCTCCTCCTACACCCGATGCCCGGCCACCGGTAAGTCTGCAGCCATACACGCTGCTCTGCCCTCCAGCCTGTGTGCCCCCTCTGCCCTCTGTCCTCTGCGTCCTCTGCCCCCTCTGTGTCCTCTGCCCCCTGTCCTCTGTGTCCTCTGTCCTCTGTGTCCTCTGCCCCCTGTCCTCTGTGTCCTCTGCCCCCTGTCCTCTGCGTCCTCTGCCCCCTGTCCTCTGCGTCCTCTGCCCCCTGTCCTCTGCGTCCTCTGCCCCCTGTCCTCTGCCCCCTGTCCCCTGCGTCCTCTGCCCCCTCTGTGTCCTCTGCCCCCTGTCCTCTGCCCCCTGTCCTCTGCGTCCTCTGCCCCCTCTGTGTCCTCTGCCCCCTGTCCTCTGCGTCCTCTGTGTCCTCTGCCCCCTGTCCTCTGCCCCTGTCCTCTGCCCCCTGTCCTCTGCCCCCTGTCATCTGCGTCCTCTGCCCCCTCTGTGTCCTCTGCCCCCTCTGTGTCCTCTGCCCCCTGTCCTCTGCCCCCTGTCCTCTGCGTCCTCTGCCCCCTCTGTGTCCTCTTCCCCCTGTCCTCTGCGTCCTCTTCCCCCTGTCCTCTGCGTCCTCTGCCCCCTGTCCTCTGCGTCCTCTGCCCCCTGTCCTCTGCGTCCTCTGCCCCCTGTCCTCTGCGTCCTCTGCCCCCTGTCCTCTGCGTCCTCTGCCCCCTGTCCTCTGCCCCCTGTCCTCTGCGTCCTCTGCCCCCTCTGTGTCCTCTGCCCCCTGTCCTCTGCCCCCTGTCCTCTGCCCCCTGTCCTCTGCGTCCTCTGCCCCCTCTGTGTCCTCTTCCCCCTGTCCTCTGCGTCCTCTTCACCCTGTCCTCTGCGTCCTCTTCGCCCTGTCCTCTGCGTCCTCTGCCCCCTGTCCTCTGCGTCCTCTGCCCCCTGTCCTCTGCGTCCTCTGCCCCCTGTCCTCTGCCCCCTGTCCTCTGCGTCCTCTGCCCCCTGTCCTCTGCGTCCTCTGCCCCCTGTCCTCTGCGTCCTCTGCCCCCTCTGTGTCCTCTGCCCCCTGTCCTCTGCCCCCTGTCCTCTGCGTCCTCTGCCCCCTCTGCGTCCTCTGCCCCCTCTGCGTCCTCTGCTCCCTCTGTGTCCTCTGCCCCCTGTCCTCTGCCCCCTGTCCTCTGCCCCCTGTCCTCTGCCCCCTGTCCTCTGCCCCCTCTGCGTCCTCTGCCCCCTGTCCTCTGCCCCCTGTCCTCTGCCCCCTGTCCTCTGCCCCCTGTCCTCTGCCCCCTCTGTGTCCTCTTCCCCCTGTCCTCTGCGTCCTCTTCCCCCTGTCCTCTGCGTCCTCTTCCCCCTGTCCTCTGCGTCCTCTGCGTCTGCCCCCTGTCCTCTGCGTCCTCTCCCCCCTGTCCTCTGCGTCCTCTGCCCCCTGTCCTCTGCCCCCTGTCCTCTGCCCCCTGTCCTCTGCCCCCTGTCCTCTGCCCCCTGTCCTCTGCGTCCTCTGCCCCCTGTCCTCTGCGTCCTCTGCCCCCTCTGTGTCCTCTTCCCCCTGTCCTCTGCGTCCTCTCCCCCCTGTCCTCTGCGTCCTCTCCCCCCTGTCCTCTGCGTCCTCTCCCCCCTGTCCTCTGCGTCCTCTCCCCCTGTCCTCTGCGTCCTCTGCTCCCTGTCCTCTGCGTCCTCTGCCCCCTGTCCTCTGCGTCCTCTGCCCCCTGTCCTCTGCGTCCTCTGCCCCCTGTCCTCTGCGTCCTCTGCCCCCTGTCCTCTGCGTCCTCTGCCCCCTGTCCTCTGCGTCCTCTGCCCCCTGTCCTCTGCGTCCTCTGCCCCTGTCCTCTGCGTCCTCTGCCCCTGTCCTCTGCGTCCTCTGCCCCCTCTGCGTCCTCTGCCCCTCTGTGTCCTCTGCCCCTCTGTGTCCTCTGCCCCCTGTCCTCTGCGTCCTCTGCCCCCTGTCCTCTGCGTCTTCTGCCCCCTGTCCTCTGCGTCGTCTGCCCCCTGTCCTCTGCCCCCTGTCCTCTGCCCCCTCTGCCCCCTGTCCTCTGCCCCCTCTGCCCCCTGTCCTCTGCGTCCTCTGCCCCCTCTGTGTCCTCTGCCCCCTCTGTGTCCTCTGCCCCCTCTGTGTCCTCTGCCCCCTCTGTGTCCTCTGCGTCCTCTGTGTCCTCTGCCCCCTGTCCTCTGCGTCCTCTGCCCCCTGTCCTCTGCCCCCTGTCCTCTGCCCCCTCTGCCCCTGTCCTCTGCCCCCTCTGTGTCCTCTGCCCCCTGTCCTCTGCGTCCTCTGCCCCCTCTGTGTCCTCTGCCCCCTGTCCTCTGCGTCCTCTGCCCCCTGTCCTCTGCGTCCTCTGCCCCCTGTCCTCTGCGTCCTCTGCCCCCTGTCCTCTGCCCAGCCGCCTCTGCCCCCTGTCCTCTGCGCTTACCACTCTGCCCACGTCGCTGCGCTGACCAATCTCACCGCACTCACTGCTAACCACTGAGCCACCGCACTCACTGCTAACCACTGAGCCACCGCACTCACTGCTAACCACTGAGCCACCGCACTCACTGCTAACCACTGAGCCACCGCACTCACTGCTAACCACTGAGCCACCGCACTCACTGCTACCCACTGAGCCGCCTGTATACACACAATTCATTTCACCGCACTCCCGTAACTATTAGTAAATAAACTATATATGGATTCTAGACTACCCGATTCTTTAGAATCGGGCCGCCATCTAGTTATTCATATTTGCCAATGACACGATAATGAGAGAATGTTTTAAGGCTTTTTGTTTTACTTTCTGCAAAGACATAAATTACACATACCATCCGTTTTTGGTTTAAATCCGTTTTTGGGATAATTTTTCTCTTTTTTTTTTCAAAGTCCAAAAGCGCATATGCGTTAACACATGTATGTGTGCGTTTTTCAAAAATGCATGTGTTTTTGTGCAGCATTCCAAAAAACGCAGATTTTTTTTAACATGGGGCCCTATGGGAGATGCATGTGTTAACGCATGGTACATATAGGCACCATGCGTTAACACATGCATTTTTGCATGCATTTTTGGTGAAAAAATGACTAAGTCCAAAAAATTCCAAAAAACATCTTGAACCTCAGGGGACACTATTGGCACCCTTAAAAAAACGGATCCGTTTTTACGACTCGCTGGCGCCGACCAATTAGAAGTGCGGCTCAGGCTCAGGCAGAAGCGCGGCTCAGGCAGCGACTCGCAATGGCCTCGCGGCCATTGCTCGCACTACCTGACCGGTAAATCGTTAACTTTGAGGCCGAGCCTCTGGTTCGATTTTCGGCCAGCGACTCGCATTGCTCGTACTCAGCCTTGCTCGCGCAGGCCAGCGACTCGCATTGGCCGCTACGCGGCCAATGCTTTGCCGTGCTGACGTCACAGAGTGACATAGCCACGGTCTTTTCGGGGACCGACACGGAAGTGCCTACGGCAATTATATAGTAGATACTGTACATTGCATATGGAGGGGTGAGGAGAGCGGAGGCTGGAGGGGAGAGCGGAGGCTGGAGGGGAGGGCAGAGGCTAGAGGGCAGAGCAGAGGCTGGAGGGCAGAGGCTGGAGGGGAGGGCAGAGGCTGGAGGGGAGAGCGGAGGCTGGAAGGGAGAGCAGAGGCTGGAGGGGAGAGCGGAGGCTGGAGGGGAGAGCAGAGGCTGGAGGGCAGAGCGGAGGCTGGAGGGCAGAGCAGAGGCTGGAGGGGAGAGCGGAGGCTGGAGGGGAGAGCGGAGGCTGGAGGGGAGAGCGGAGGCTGGAGGGGATAGGCTGGAGGGGAGAGGCTGGAGGGGAGAGCGGAGGCTGGATGGCAGAGGCTGGAGGGCATAAGGGAGGCTGGAGAGGAGAACGGAGGCTGGAGGGGAGAGCGGAGGCTGGAGGGGAGAGCAGAGGCTGGAGGGCAAAGCGGAGGCTGGAGGGGAGAGCGGAGGCTGGAGGGCAGAGGCTGGAGGGGAGAGCGGAGGCTGGAGGGGAGAGCGGAGGCTGGAGGGAAGAGGGGAGGCTGGAGGGGAGAGTGGAGGCTGGAGGGGAGAGCAGAGGCTGGAGGGGAGAGGCTGGAGGGGAGAGCGGAGGCTGGAGGGCAGAGGCTGGAGGGCAGAGGGGAGAGCGGAGGCTGGAGGGGAGAGCAGAGGCTGGAGGGGAGGCTGGAGGGGAGAGCAGAGGCTGGAGGGCAGAGGCTGGAGGGGAGAGCAGAGGCTGGAGGGCAGAGGCTGGAGGGGAGGCAGAGGCTGGAGGGGAGAGGCTGGAGGGGAGAGCGGAGGCTGGAGGGGAGAGGCTGGAGGGGAGAGCGGAGGCTGGAGGGCAGAGGCTGGAGGGCAGAGGCTGGAGGGGAGAGCGGAGGCTGGAGGGGAGAGCACAGGCTGGAGGGGAGAGCGGATGCTGGAGGGAGAGCGGAGGCTGGAAAGGAGAGCGGAGGCTGGAGGGCAGAGGCTGGAGCGCAGAGGCGTAGCTGGCATGCTCCGGGCCCTGGGGCAAGATCAGCACCCAGGACCCCCATGTGAGGACCGGGGGGGGGTGCTGTCAGACAGATGTGAGGGCCGGGGGGAGTGCAGACTCACCACGGCCGGCATGCGTGTGCTGTAGGAGGAGAGGAGGGGCGGGCAGAGCTGCCGGACAGGAAGTTCCGTCCTCCCTCCTCTCCGGGCGCACGGCGGGCGGCTGGTGTCAGCACGGGGCCCCCCAGGGGGTGGAGGCAATGGGCCCCTCATGCCGAGTGGCACGATGCGCTAGGCCCCCCTGCCCACCCGCTAGCTACGGTACTGGCTGGCGGGCAGACGGAACTTCCGACCCAGGGGGGCGCGGGCATGACACGGGCACAGGGGCACAGGCTCGGAGCACTGTGTCAGCATGTGCTGACAGCAGCTGCTCCGGAGCGGGATGACAGGGGCACAGGCTCCGGAGCACTGTGTCAGCATGTGCTGACAGCAGCTGCTCCGGAGCGGGATGACAGCGGCGAGGGGTCGCAATGCCCGCTACGCGGGCAATGCCTCGCACGTGGTGACGTCACAGTGTGACATAGCCACGGCGTGCCGGGGGCCGACACAAACGTGCCTACGGCAATTATATAGTAGATAGATAGATAGATAGATAGATAGATAGATAGATGAATAGTCAGTTGGAAAGAATAGATAGATATATGGATAAAATATTTTAAGCTACTCAGCCCTCAGGTCGCGCCGTTCTTGGCGAGAGCCTTCAATGCGATTTCACCCGAATGTTCATGGACCTCGCAGTCTTTGGAGGCCCATATTAGTGTTGTCCCTAAGCCTGATAAAGATCACTTAGACGTAGCTAACTATAGGCCAATCTCTCTAATCAATTTTGACATTAAGTTATTCTCCAAATTGCTTGCTAATCGATTGGCTCCTCTCCTCCCCTCGGTCATACACAATGACCAGGTGGGGTTTGTGAAAGGGAGGGAGGCTAGAGACAACACTAGTAAGCTTATGTTGCTCATGGCTCAGTCAAGGGCCCAAGGTATCCCGATGTGTTTACTATCGGTTGATGCTGAAAAAGCCTTCGACCGGCGCTTCTTGGAGGCCTCGCTTGTGCGGTTGGGCCTGGGGACCTGTTTCTTGAGTAGGATCATGTCCTTGTATAGCTGCCCCACAGCTAGAGTTAGAGCCAACGGTGGTCTGTCCCAGCCCTTCTTGATTAAAAACGGGTTGCGGCAGGGGTGCCCTTTATCCCCACTATTATACATTGTCATTATGGAACATCTCGCTGTGATGATTCGTCGGAACCCGGACATCAGAGGAGTTGAGCTGGAAGGATACCAGTACAAGGCAGCACTTTTTGCTGATGATCTATTATTATTTATTACCCAGCCAAGTATTTCATTCCCCTCGCTTCTCAGGGTTTTTGAAGAATATGGAAAACACAGTAATTTCAAAATCAATGCGCACAAAACTGAGGCATTGGACATTTCCCTTCCGGGGGGTGAGGGGGAGCGCATGGCTTGATCATTCCCATTTAAATGGCAGCAAGTGGCGATTAAATATTTGGGATTGGTAGTTCATAGAGACCCCTCCCTTTGGTATAAATCAAACTACCTCCCTCTGCTTCAGAGAACAATAATGGACCTCCGTAAATACGACAGACGCAGGATTTCCTGGTTTGGTCGTATCCATGCTATAAAAATGGATGTTCTGCCCCGCTTTCTGTTCCTGTTCCAAACAGCACCAGTAGATGTACCCACTCAATTCTTCAAACAACTATAAACGATAATCACAAAATTTGTGTGGGGTGGAAGGCGCCCGAGAATCAGCTACAGATCTCTATGTCGGCACAAATCTCGGGGGGGTACAGGTCTACCAGAATTCAAGTCATACTATATAACGGCAGTGCTGACCCATCTTCTTGACTGGCAGTATCACAGTGGCACTAAACAATGGATTGAGCTAGGGCAAAAGACGGTGGATTTACCACCTTGGTGTTTGCCCTGGATACTGCCAACCGACAGGCCGAAGCTGGCCTTGACGGACTCTTTTATGGAAACGGCCTTGAGACATTGGGATACCCTGACAAGAAAAGGTGGGCTGATGCGGAGACAGGGACCACTCACTCCTCTGTTCCATTACCCTTCCTTCCCCCCCGGCAGCGTATGCCACATCTTTCCTGAAATGGAGTTGCGAGGATCGGCCCCGTATGATGCATGCTTTTCATGGAGACAGGCTTGGGCCGTTGAGCTCTCTGGCTGGTGTATGTATTGGAAGGGCTTGGATGAAATATGCACAGCTCAGATCATACTTTACCAGATACCGGTTGACAACAGATTTCTCATCCCCCCGACTGACTTTGAGAAATTGTTCCTTTTGGACTCCCCGCCGACACACACGGTCTCGACCTGTTACACTTTCCTTAACAGACAGAGGGACGACGAAATACCCTGGTACATGGGTAGATGGGAGAAGGAGTTGGGTGTGGAGTTCTCAGAGGATGACTGGGGTAAGATTTGCACCTTCACCCATAAACTTTCAATGGCTTGCTTGACCCAAGAGAGAAACTACAAAATTCTAGCCCGTTGGTACCAATGCCCCTCCACCTTACACGCGGCCTTCCCCTCTATAGCAGATTGCTGCTGGAGATGCGGGGGCTCGGGTGGATCAATGGCCCACATTTGGTGGGACTGTGAAGTCATAAAGCCATCTTGGCGCTCGGCCTTCAGTTTGTATAGCAAAGTGTGTGGACAGACAGAGGTAATGGCCCCAGAGGTAGCACTTCTCTCACTACTCCCGGGATCTTTTAAATCCCAAAAAACAGATCTCCTTAGATTTTTCTTGACCGCTGCTCGGACTGTAATACCTAGGTATTGGAAAAAGACCCTTTCTCCCTTCATGACTGATTGGCTTGAGGAGATGAACAAACTGCACCGCATGGAGGAACTCACGGCCGAAGTCACAGATGGCAGGGACCGCTACCTCAGAACTTGGAGTGCTTGGATTATATTCAGGGACTCCCGGGCGTTCAGCGAAGCCTTTTAGATCGCGAATTGAGTCCTCTGATGTGGTTATTCTGCATACGAGCTCTCTTGGGTAGGACATCCAACCTATATTATATTCCCAAAGACCCTCCTCCCTCCCTTTCTCCCTCTCCTCCCCCATCCCTTCCCCTCTCTGTCCTGGCCTGATGGGGAATCCTTGAGCAGCGGTATGCACAGCTTATTTCAGAGTGATTGAGCTCTAGATCGGTTCCCAAGCAACTGGGATGTTTATTATGACGATTTTAATTCTCCCTTGGATAGTTTTCAGCCATTCCCCCACCCCCAATTTTAGCTTTAATCCCTTCTACCTTATACTTATCTTCCTTATGATAAATGTTTAGTTGTTTTGGAATAGTCCGGCCTACCGGTAGAATTCTTACTTATTCTTAAGCAACGAATACTTTGATGTACTTCACTGGACTTCAGTTTTTTTTTTGTTTTTGTTTTTTTCTTTCTTGCAGATTTTTGTATTTTGCTGCTTTTTGTTGACCAATGTCCCAATTTACTCAGAGTAATTTGGTAAATGGATGTATAATTTGCCATGTGTGCCTAATTGACATATACCCATGTTATATATCTTTTTGTATCCAAATCCAGCTTTAAACTTCGCCACAACAGTATCTCGGACCTGCCTGGTGTGGTCCTTGGTCTTCATGATGCTCTCTGCACTTGAAACAGAGCCCTGAGACTATCACAGAGCAGGTGCATTTATACAGAGACTTGATTACACACAGGTGGATTCTATTTATCATTGCCAGTCATTTATGACAACATTGGATCATTCAGAGATCCTCACTGAACTTCTGGAGTGAGTTTGCTGCACTGAAAGAAAAGGGGCCGAATAATATTGCACGCCCAACTTTTCAGTTTTTTATTTGTTAAAAAAGTTTAAAATATCCCCACAAAAATTTTCCACCTCACGATGTGTCCCACTTTGAGTTTATATCTTTATGTTTGAAGCCTGAAATGTGGAAAAAGATTGAAAAGTTCAAGGGGGCCAAATACTTTTGCAAGGCACTGTATCAAAAATGAAAAAAAGGGGGAGCAGCACAGCAGTTAAAGGTATAGTGCAAAGCAAACCAAGCAATCTTTTTCAGTGCTTAAATGATATACAGTTAGGGCCAGAAATATTTGGACAGTGACACAATTTTCGCGAGTTGGGCTCTGCATGCCACCACATTGGATTTGAAATGAAACCTCTACAACAGAATTCAAGTGCAGATTGTAACGTTTAATTTGAAGGGTTGAACAAAAATATCTGATAGAAAATGTAGGAATTGTACACATTTCTTTACAAACACTCCACATTTTAGGAGGTCAAAAGTATTTGGACAAATAAACATAACCCAAACAAAATATTTTTATTTTCAATATTTTGTTGCGAATCCTTTGGAGGCAATCACTGCCTTAAGTCTGGAACCCATGGACATCACCAAACGCTGGGTTTCCTCTTTCTTAATGCTTTGCCAGGCCTTTACAGCCGCAGCCTTCAGGTCTTGCTTGTTTGTGGGTCTTTCCGTCTTAAGTCTGGATTTGAGCAAGTGAAATGCATGCTCAATTGGGTTAAAATCTGGTGAATGACTTGGCCATTGCAGAATGTTCCACTTTTTGCACTCATGAACTCCTGGGTAGCTTTGGCTGTATGCTTGGGGTCATAGTCCATCTGTACTATGAAGCGCCGTCCAATCAACTTTGCAGCATTTGGCTGAATCTGGGCTGAAAGTATATCCCGGTACACTTCAGAATTCATGAGGATGTGGTGTGCCTTGGATCATGTGCCGTTCCCTTTCTTCTCCAAACTTTTTTCTTCCCATCATTCTGGTACAGGTTGATCTTTGTCTCATCTGTCCATAGAATACTTTTCCAGAACTGAGCTGGCTTCTTGAGGTGTTTTTCAGCAAATTTAACTCTGGCCTGTCTATTTTTGGAATTGATGAATGGTTTGCATCTAGATGTGAACCCTTTGTATTTACTGTCATGGAGTCTTCTCTTTACTGTTGACTTAGAGACAGATACACCTACTTCACTGAGAGTGTTCTGGACTTCAGTTGATGTTGTGAACGGGTTCTTCTTCACCAAATAAAGTATGCGGCGATCATCCACCACTGTTGTCATCCGTGGACGCCCAGGCCTTTTAGAGTTCCCAAGCTCACCAGTCAATTCCTTTTTTCTCACAATGTACCCAACTGTTGATTTTGCTACTCCAAGCATGTCTGCTATCTCTCTGATGGATTTTTTCTTTTTTTTCAGCCTCAGGATGTTCTGCTTCACCTCAATTGAGAGTTCCTTTGACCGCATGTTGTCTGGTCACAGCAACAGCTTCCAAATGCAAAACCACACACCTGGAATCCACCCCTGACCTTTTAACTACTTCATTGATTACAGGTTAACGAGGGAGACGCCTTCAGAGTTAATTGCAGCCCTTAGAGTCCATTGTCCAATTACTTTTGATCCCTTGAAAAAGAGGAGGCTATGCAATACAGAGCTATAATTCCTAAACCCTTTCTCCGATTTGGATGTGGAAACTCTCATATTGCAGCTGGGAGTGTGCACTTTCAGCCCATATTATATATATAATTGTATTTCTGAACAAGTTTTTGTAAACAGCTAAAATAACAAAACTTGTGTGACTGTCCAAATATTTCTGGCCCTAACTGTATAATCCTAAAAAGGACTTGCACCATTCGAGTTCTGATGTAAAAATAACTCTTAGATTACGCCCTTTGTGTGTGCCCGAAACATTTCCATCCTGTGCCCATGTTGTATTAAAGAATTCTTTTTATATCAGAACTGGAGTGCTTCAAGCCCTTTTTTGGAATAGATAGATAGATAGATAGATAGATAGATAGATAGATAGATAGATAGATAGAAAATGGAAAGAAAAGATAGAATATGTAAATAGAATGACAACAGCTATATCATTTCCAACCCCTTATATATTCTAAGATTGCATCTATAATGCCTTTCACACTAAAGGCTGCTTAACCTTGTATTTTCCCACTAAATAAATAATTAATTAAAAAAAAAAGTGGGGTCCTAGTGAGGTATTTTGATAGCCAGCTAAGGTAAAGCAGGGGTCATTCCATGTCAAGTGAACCAATGATTATTACCTCTATATTTTTAATTCTTTTGAGATTTTGTCATTTGATAATAGCATGTCAGACAATGCAAAATGTGAAGAGAATTTTTTTTTTAAAAATTTTTTTTTTTTTAAATGATTTTCAAAGTTCGGAAAAAGTGTGAATTTTGCTGTTGCCTGCCTTTACGTTACTCCTCATAACTAAGGCTAGGAATAAGATAGAGAGACAAAATAAACACCATTCTACTCAGAACTATACAGGCTTTCATCAGATATGTCACAAGAGGATCTTTGTTAATATTTTATCCATGTGATCGCAAGCGCAAAACTTTAAAACGCATTTCCAAAAAATCGGCGCGCTTTAAATATTTCAAAAACTGCCCATGTGTCTGCTATGCTCTTAGCCACATCTGTACCAAATTTCAAGTTGGGATCGCGATGGGATCATATTTTAAAATATTTTAATATTAATAGCGTCAATGGGTCATTCCATATCAAGTGATCTAAATATGAATATTTTTTTTTACCTGACGTCTTTAGATTTTTTTAATTTTTTTTCCTTTATGAAGTACTACTTTAGTTAATTACAAATTAAAAGTTTAGAATTTTTTTCTTCATCAGTTAATTTTTTACAGATTTTTAAAGTTTAAAAAAAGTGTGAATTTTGGCCTGGTATGACTTTACATTTTTTTATCTTGGGCTAGAAATAAGATAGAGAAACAAAATAAACACCATTCTACTCAGAACTGTCCAGGCTTTCACCAGATATGTCACAAGAGTATATTTGTTAATTTTAATTTTTTACCCATGCGAACGCAAACGCAACATTTTGAAACGCATTTTCGAAAAAATGTTTTAATAAAAGTTTTCCAAAACTGCCCATGTGTCTTTTATGCTCTTACCCACATCTGTACCAAATTTCAAGTTGGGATCGTGATGGGATCATATTTTAAAATATTTAACTATTATAGTGTCAATTCAAAAATCTTGAATTCAGATCTGTTCAACCTGTGGTCTAAAAGTGTGGGGTCTATATTTATAAAATCCATTATTTTTAGACATTACTGTATTATTTTGATATGTTACAGCTCAGAAGCAGGAGAGGACATATAAAAAAAAGCTTTGTTAGGGCTCAACCTGAGAAAGAACAGGGATAGACAGTGAATGCAGAGCAGATGATAGGCCAGCAGCTCTGTCAATCATGTTAAGTGTCTACCCACTGCATTCAGGAAGTAAGACAGCTCGTTCAGACCTTTCATGTCCTGACATGTCTGGACATCTTCACTCCTGAACAAACAATAGTCTGTACAAAGCCATCAAGGCTGTGTACTAAAATATGGGTGAGTAAATATATTAATAGTTTAATGCTTTTATTATTAAGGGCCAATACACACAGTGCTATTCTTAGGGATCATCATTCAGAAAAACAGCCCCATTGATTTCTATGGGGTTCACCACATGCAGTGTTTTTGGAAACACTCAAGAGTGAGTAAATCACTGCTTGAACTACTTTTTAATCGCTGCAATAAACGCAGCATTTATCATTTATATAAAAAAAGCTGCCATTTTTTTCACTAGCGATTAAAAAAACTAACGCATATGTGGTAAAAACTTGGTAGAAAAACAAGCTGCCAAAACTGCAGCGTGTATCTGCAGACAGAAAAAACTGTGCGCGCTAGCCCTAAAACTCACTTTATAGTAATACAGTTCTATCTCAAGTGTACTGTAAATCTTTATTTTTATTACCTATCTTCCTTACTTAATATTAACTGTATTTTTCCCACACAGCAATGGCTGCTACTTCTCAAGAAACAGCATTTTATCATAGACACTGTTGCAATCCTTTTGAAAAAATATGAATATGATTGGCGCTGGTGGCTGGCTACTGTACTCTCCAAAGATTGTGAAAATGAAGAAGTAGAATTGACTTTATTGCATCCTTCTGGTCCAGCGCCATCCTTTGTGTATCCAAGAAAGCCAGACATTTTAAAAGTGCACAAAAATCAGATATTAACTCAGGCGGAGCCTAACACCGTGACAGGCCGGACATACTCTTTGACACACAAGGAAATGGCGATTGCTAGTAAGCGTTTATGGACAAGATTACATTTCACCCACTAGAAGGGACAAATTGATAAAATGCCACTTTAAAAACATACTATTAATTGTTTGATTAGTTCATAATTTATAGAACGATGATTTACCTACTGTACTATTCTTATTAAACACTTCATAAATCACATGTTTAGTGATAGAATAGAAAACAAATTTATATGTTAAAATAGGGGTTAACATTTTTGGTTCTTTTAATCTTGTTTAATCAAACTTGAGGATATGATCACCTTTCTTCTTTTGGTTTGTTCAATACATTCAAGTTGAAAATGCTGAGCGTTGTGTTCTGATGATTCAGATGTATTTATCCTGGCACTTATGGGATTTGTTTTTTTGTGTTTCTTTTTTGTTGCATATAAATGTTTTATTCAATAAGTTGTGATAACTCATACAACCATAAAATAAAAAATATATAAATTTGACAGGTCCCAAGTTGAATCTCTGCACAAATATAACCAAGAACACAATCAGTCATTTTTTCACAATTGCCCGTCAATAGTTTGAATTTGATATAAAGAAACATAGTCTTGTAACATATCAAATGAAAGCTGTTACCGTTCTGAGTAAAATGATGCCTCTCCCACTTCATTATCTTATTTCTAGCCTGAGATAAAAAAAATGTAAAGTCATACCAGGCCAAAATTCACCCTTTTTTTAAACTTTAAAAATCTGTAAAAAATTAACTGATGAAGAAAAAAATTCTAAACTTTTAATTTGTAATTAACTAAAGTTGTACTTCATAAAGAAAAAGAATAAAAAAAATCTAAAGACGTCAGGTAAAAAAAATATTCATATTTAGATCACTTAATATAGAATGACCCATTGACGCTATTAATATTAAAGTATTTTAAAATATGATCCCATCGCGATCCCAACTTGAAATTTGGTATGGATGTGGCTAAGAGCATAGCAGACACATGGGCAGTTTTTGAAATATTTAAAGCGCGCCGATTTTTCGGAAATGCGTTTTAAAGTTTTGTGCTTGCAATCACATGGGTAAAATATTAACAAAGATCCTCTTGTGACATATCTGGTGAACGCCTGCACAGTTCTGAGTAGATTGGTGTTTATTTTGTTTCTCTATCTTATTTTTAGCCCGAGATATGATAGAAAATGTAAAGCCATACCAGGCCAAAATTCGCACTTTTTTAAAACTTTAAAAATCTGTAAAAAATTAACTGATAAAGAAAAAAATTCAAAACTTTTTTTTTGTAATTAAGTAAAGTTGTTCTTCATCACAACACAGAGAAAATTTTTTATTAGAAATAAAAAAAAAAGCCATTAGGGACTCCAACTTTAATTAAAAAAATCCTCTTCAGTCCGACGTAGTCCAAAACGCGATGTCCTCTCTGCTACATCCCCTGTGCATAGATATAGATGTCTATGCACAGGGAATGAGCAGACTGAGAACAATCGCAGCTCTGCTACATCATCTCTGTGAGCAGGCGGGCTCTAGGACCCTGGAGCTGCGGTAGCCTGCACACAGAGCAGACAGCTGAACTCGGCTCGCAAAGTAACCTCAGTTACTTTGCGAGTTTCCCAGAGATTACTCGCACAGTAATCAGACCAATGCAAGTCAGAGTCTCTGACAAAACTAGGATTGATATTGATTTGCATTGGACTCTTTGCTGTGCGAGTAATCGCTGGGAAACTCACAGAGTACCGAGTCCTGCGAGTCCCTTACTACTCGCCGAGTAACGAGTCCTAGCGAGTAGATTCGCCCATCCCTAATTATAGTGTTTTCATTCCTCCCATTTCTAACCTTACACTGTCTGACTGGGAACACCCAAAACATTGCCACATTAGATGGACAAATAAAAAAGTCCTATTTGCACAATTTGTTGAGTGCGGCCTCCATCTTTCTACATATCTATTCATCTATCTCTCTATATGAAAACAAGCAGGCAGCACTCCAACAAAATATATTGTTGTCATCTAGTTTGTTGGTTTTTCTCTTCCTATGGAGAACTAGTTCACTAGGTGTCAAGGGTTCAGCTGTGGCACACTTGTTAAAGTCATTTTCCTGCTTGCTTCTGACTTGTTCTAAGTTCTTTTCCAAGCATTCCTGAACTTTCTTGTATTGCTGTTGACGGTGGTAATCCCAATTTTCTTCCGAAGTGTCTTGGTCTGTTTCTACAGTTCCCATCTCCAAGTCAATTGGGAGTCTTCCTCTCATCAAATAAGCTGGTGCGTAGCTAGTTGAGCTTACAGGGATGTGGTGGTATATATCCACTAAGTCAGGTAGTTTTTCTGGCTACTGATTTCTTTCTTCAAGTGGTAAGGTCTTTAACATGTCGATGACAATGTTCATTTTCTCACAAACAACATTTGTCTGTGGATGATACGTACAATCCTAGGAATTCTTGAAACAGTTGTGATTCAAATGCAGAACCTTGATCTATTAGTACCTGATCTGGGTACTCATGAGGTCTACAAAAGTACTTCTGGAAAGTCTTAGCTGCTACTTCTGCAGTTAAGTCCTTGACTGGTGCTACTACTAAGAATCTGGAGTAGTGGTCAACCATGGTAAGAGCATAGGTATACCCTGTTTTGCTGGGTGTCAGCGTCACATGATCCAGGGTGATGATCTCAAGAGGCTTCTTGGTAACAATGGGTTGTAGTGGAGCTTTCTGGCTTTGCTGATCTTTTCTTTGCAGGTTACACGGTCCACAATTCTTACACCATCTTTCAATGGAACCTCTCATGCCTACCCAATAAAAGCGATTTTTCAGCAACATCTCCAGTTTCATCCAACCAAACTGTCCGGCATCATTGTGATATGCTTCTAACACCATTTGTACATCTCCTTTTGGGACCACGATCTGCCAGATCAGTTTATGGGGTCTGGGATTGAGGTGACATCTGCACAATTTACCTTGATAGATGAAAAATTTCCCCTTCTCCTTCCATCGGCGCTTGGCTTCTTGTGGAGCTTCTGGACTCAGGCAGGAATGTTCTTTGGTTATCAGCTTCTTTACTAAGCTAACAGCTGAGTCACTGTCCTGGGTCTCTTTCCAGTTATGGTGAGATAACGGGTTCACTGTTGTCTCTTGACATCTTTGGCTTGCCTGATGACATGAGGATACGCTTGGATGGTGGAAGGCCGGTAACTCTACTTCTTCTATCTCATTCATGTCTTCTCCCACGTCTGGTAGATTAGGCATTCTGGAGAGGGCATCAGCATTGCCATTCTTATGACCTGCCCGGTACTTGACAGTGAAGTCGTAGTTGGATAATCTGGCCATCCAACGCTGCTCCATGGTTCCCAGCTTTGCAGTCTCTAAATGGGTTAGAAGGTTGTTATCGGTGAAAGCTGTGAACTTTGAGGATGCCAAGTAATGTTTGAACCGTTCTGTGATTCTCCAGACTAAGGCTAGAAAATCCAGCTTGAAAGAACTGTAATTCTCTGGATTCCTCTCTGTTGGATGGAGTTTCCTGCTGGCATATGATATAACCTTCTCTTTGCCTTTCTGTCTCTGTGCCAAGACAGCTCCTAAGCCCTCATTGCTGGCATTGGTGTATAACAGGAATGGTAGACTGTAATCGGGGTAGGCCAGGATCTCCAGTCAGGGCATCTTTCAGCTGCTGGAAAGACTCTTCTTGTTCTAGCCCCCACCGGAATGGAGGACCTCTGATCTTGCCCTTCTTGGAGTGTCCTACCAGGAGATCTTGGATGGGCGCAGCTATCTTCGTGTAGCCCTTTATGAACCTCCTGTAGTACCCGACCAGTCCTAGGAATTGGCGTACCTCTCTGAAGGTAGTTGGTGCAGGCCAGTCCTTGATGACTGTGACCTTGTCCGGGTCTGGTGCTACGCCTTCTGCACTGACCACATGCCCAAGGTACTGGACTTTTGGTTTTAACAGTTGACATTTTGAAGGCTTCAACGTCATGCCGTACTTGGACAATGATTCAAACACTTCACTCAAGTGTAGCAGGTGGTCTTCATAGGTTTTGGAATACACTATGACATAATCTAGGTATAACAGTACGGTTTCAAAGTTTCTGTGGCCTAGGCAACACTCCATCAGCCTCTGGAATGTTCCTGTTGCGTTGCATAACCCGAATGGCATGCTGTTGAACTCACATAACCCCATTGGCGTTGTGAAGGCTGTCTTCTCACGGAAACTTCTTCTTTTGGAACGGAGACTTGCCAGTACCCACTAGTATGATCTAAGGTTGAGAAGTAATTGGCAGACTTTATTGCAGCAAGTGACTCTTGTATACGGGGTAACGGGTATGCATCCTTGTGTGTTACTTCATTGATTTGCCTATAATCTACGCACATCCTCATACTACCATCTTTCTTTTTAACTAGGACCAGTGGTGCTGCCCAGGGACTACAACTATCTCTGATAACCCCTGCATTATTCATGTCCTGTAGAATTTAATTTGCTTTCTGGTAGTGTGCTGGTGGTATAGGACTGTATCTTTCTTTAATGGGGGGATGGTTTCCTGTGGGTATGTGATGGTGTACCCCTTTTATCCAAAATCAAGTGGATGCTTGCTAAACACCTGTTCATATTCGTGAACTACCCAATGTAGACTCCATGTTTCTGGTGAGAAGGTGTGTTGTCAGTTCCTACATGGAGCTCCTGTCACCATTTCTCTAGCTGCTTCTTAGAGTTGTGAGGTTCATCTGACACTGACTGAGCTAATGGTTCAGCTTCATCTATGGAATTGTTATCTACATGGTACAACTTAACAACAGTGGAATACCTTGGTAGCTTAATTTTGTCATCACCATAATTCAATACACGTACAGGTACCCTTCCTTTGCATACATCAACCACCCCCCTGGCTGTCAGGAGTGTAGGACTATTGTCAGACATCACTGGCTCCACTGCCACCTGGTAGTCCTGCCCTCTGAGGCCTACTGCTGCCCACACCAGATCATCATTTCACTTCTTGATGGCATTACAATAGGAATTGGGTCTGTTACATGTACCAATTTCACCACTTGTTAGTGTTACCTGTTGCTGGTACACGAGGCCTCGGATCTCCTTCTGAAGAACCCTCCTCTCTCCTGGAGTAGCAGTATCTGCACTCTGTTGAAGCAAAAACAGCATTTCATCCAAACAATTAACCATCATATTTGTACCAAGTATCACATGTGGATCCCTTCCATTTGGTTTATCCTCAACCACAATGAGTCCTTGATTCTTTAATTCCACCCTCCCCACCTTTGTGGTTGCCTCCCAATGCCCCTCTATATTGACCGGCAACCCATTGGTAGCAATAATATTCAAGTCAGGGTTTGGAGGGTCAAGTTCGAGTTCAGACCAGAACCGTTTGTAAAGGATACTCGTCTATTGGTACAGCGCTTCCACAGGAGACCCAGAGTACAGTTATATAATACCTGAGGAAGACCCATTAAAAGGGTCGAAACGCGTTGTACTGCCCACTGTAATATACATTTTAAGAATAAAGGAAAATCTATTCGAACTCTGGGTCTCCTGTGGAAGCGCTGTACCAATAGACCGGTATACTTATTACTATATGTGACGAACCAGGTTTCCTAAATCTGATCCATCCGGAGTGGGAGAGCTGCACACCAAAGGAGATCTTATATGCAATATAACCAAGACACCTAAAAGGTGAGCAATACCAAAGTATAACATCTTTATGTTGAATTTTAATTACTGCACTTAGAGTTGTGCCGGGACTTTTTCTCTTTTATACCCCCCTAGAGACTTCCAGCGAAGTTAATCTAAGTACTACTGTAAAGGATACTCGGGATGGTGGTCACCTGGGACCCAGTGTATACCAAAGCAGTGGTAGCAATGCCGTCTATGATGATAGATGATCTCCCACGTACTTGCGCAGCCAATTGGATGGGCCTGGACAGTCTACTCCTAGGGTTGGGCCCCCGGCCCCAGGGGTTGCTTGTTTAAAGGGCAGAACCGGTAGATGTGCTCTTCTTTGTGACACTTGCGACAGATGGGTTGTCCGCTGGCACTGTAGTGATCCGTAGTCCTCCTTCAAAGTGGTGGTGTCCTCTTCCTCATCCATGGAACGTCCTCAGGGCTGTCAACGAGCTGTATCTTTGCTGGTAGCTGTGTCTCTGTCTTGGGTTGCCTAGCAACTCGGAGCTTTGCCATCTCTCTGCTCAGCTGGCGCACCTCAGAGCACAGGCTGTCAAACCGGTCAGGGGTCACAGCCTGCATGCTGGTCTCTGCTGCAGGGGATAAGGAAGGTGCTTCTGGCAAAGGGGATAAGGAAGGTGCTTCTGGCAAAGAGGTGTTCTTAACACATCGCAGCTGTGGGACTAAGTCTGGCATTGCTGGGAGCTGCTGTCCCTTAACGGTTAGTTCTTTTAGGGTAGCAAACTCTGCATCAGGGTTTTGGAGAGCCCACCAGCAGGCTTGCTTGCTGTCATCCGGTAACTTGAGGCCCCTTACAAACTGTTCAATAAGCACCTTATTTTCATCACATATGCCATTTGGATCAACATGTTAAAGGAGTCTCAGCACCTCCTGCAGGCGTAAGGAGTAATCTAGGACACTTTCTTGTGCTCCCTGTTTGCAATAGTAAAACAACAGTCTCAGTTCAGTCTCAGTATAATGTTCAAAAACTCTCTTTAACTTTTTAAATATTTGAACAATAGACCCCTGATCTTCCTCAGACCAGTTTCGGGTTTCCAGCTGCGCTGCACCTGTTAACTGTCCCATCCCTACTGATGTTCTCTGCTTACCAGTCATCACATACATGTCCAACACATTACAAATCTTCCTCTTGAATGCGTCCTGGGTGCCTGGTTGACCGTCATACTTGGGCAACCAGGCTGCATTGGAGACGTATGGCAGGGAGATCGGCATTATCGGGGCTACTGGTGCAGGTGTCGGTAGCGGTATTGCGCCGCTGGGTGGATTAGCTACTTCGGGCCCTATAGGTTGTCCGTTCGGGGCTCCGTTAGCGGCGGCGGGCTGGTTTACGATCGGGGCCGCTGCATCATTTGTGCCGGGGGCACTCATTCTCACTCCCCCCTAGTGACTCGGTGCCTGTCTTTGAAAAACGAAAGTACATAGTCGGCTCTGCAGGCAGGGAGTGGAGCACCTCGGGTATTTCCAGATCCGACTGCTGCGTTCGGTGGTTTTTGTCAGAGTGTGGGGCGGGGCCTATCTTCATACCCTTGCACTGTAACGCCCCCTTTCTTTCCGCTCTGTGGCGCAACAATGGCAGCCCAGATTAACAGTTCACAAAACACAGTCCATAACAGCACACAGTACCCGGTTACACCGGCACGGGATCCTGTTCGTGACACCAGTGTTGTCTGGGACCATAAGGGACTGGGTACTCAGGTCTCGGGCGGTAGGGTGCAGGTATGTCACGGGGGGTCCGTGCCAGAGCCTGTGCCCTTGGGTATTAATGATAAGGGGTGTATTTACAGGGATTAAAGTTATTGTCGGTCGTGATGCCACCTGTAGGTCTAGTGATGACACTGGCGCTGCTGGGTCCCCCGGGTTGATGGAAGGCAGCAAGGTGTTGTAGTCCTCTACAGGCAGGGCTGAGTCGCCGAGGTATTGGAAGTAGCAATAGTGGAATAGGGCAGCGTAGTCATTATAGTGTGGGTCTAGAATGATGGACACACACAGAAAGTCTCTTTTGGTACCTTTACTGACCTTTACTGATGGAAACCGGTACACGTCTAGGGATGAAGAATGCACTTCGGGACTTCCACACCGAGTGAGGTATAGGCCTCCTTGTCCTGTTCCTTCTCTCTAGTCTGGCATGTGTGAAATGAAGCCTGACCTTCTGCGTCTGTTACACCCGTGTTGCGGCACTGAGGGCTCTCTCTGTCGGCTACCGCTATCTCTCCTGCGGTACCTGGCTCTCAAATGTGGGTGCTGCGGGTGTCTGGGAAGCTAAGCCTCCACGGTGTGCTAGATTTTCTGCTAGGCTGTTCTCTTTCCCTATTGCAGACTTGGTCTCCAGTGACCGGTGTCCTGAAGGGCTGAGCCGGGAGGGACTCCTCTGCCCCATCTGAAGTGTTCCTCGTTCCTCGCCTCTGCTGCGGTCCTCACTCTCTCTGGACCTCATGCTGGCTCTGGAAGTGCACTGCTGTAGGGGCTAGCCTAGCACAGCTCCGGTAACTATTTTTTGCTCACTAGCTCTGAGCTGAACTTCACAGTTCTTCTAGTAACTGCACACTCCCTCTAAGTCCGCCCCCAGCATCTGTATTTATAGGGGATCTGGCTTAACAGCAGCCAGTGAAGCTCCCCCTACAGGCTTGGGGTGGAAGGTGTTGGGTGTATGTGCGTACCAGATTGTGGAAATCCCTTAGTGTACTAGTGAGTTCTGTGGCTTACTTGGTACAGCGCGCCACTCTATCTATCTATCTATCTATCTATCTATCTATCTTCTATCTATCTACAAAACAGAAAAAAACTGCACAGCACTCACAGACATAATGTGAACTGGTGCCAGCAGGGACACTGGGTCAAACAACTAGAAAAAAATTCTCTGCAGCACTCAGCTGCTACCAATGTGCAAATATGCTAACAAGTGGTGTATATTTGAGGAAAAAATTAAAAAACTTACGTTTTTTTTCAAAAAACTCAAAAATCTTATTTATTTATTTTTTTTCCATGACAGCAACTTGCACCCTCATCACCCGCAGGTGGTCTGAGGTTGAGATGGTGTCCTTCCACTTGAGAGTGGGATAGGAGGAAAAAGGGGGACAGGGATGTCAGCTTAGGACTCGTCAGACCAGGGGTCGCCTTGTCACGGCTGATGAGCAAACGGACATTAGCCAATGTGTGTACCAAGAACCCCAGGAAAATAAAAAAAAATAACAATTTTTTTGAAAAAACGTACGTTTTAAAATTTTTTTCCTCAAATATATACCGCTTGTTAGCATGTTTACACATTGGTAGTAGCTGAGTGCTGCAGAGAATTTTTTTCTATCTATCTATCTATCTATCTATCTATCTATCTATCTATCTATCTATTCTTTCCATCTATCTATCTATTCATCTATGAATATATCTGTTCTATCTCTATCTTTAATTCTATCTTTCATAATTTATCAATTTTTACACATCTTTTACACATAAAAAAAAATAATTTCAGTGACATTAATTTTTCCAATACATGTCAAACAGATGCCATACAGATGTCAAATGGACATCACACATGGACACACAGATAGAACACAGGCGGCCCATGGATGTATCACGGACACCCAGAAGGCCATACGATTTCCAAAACGACCATGCAACACGTGCGTTTTATAAATGGACATCTGAAGGGACCTTAAGGAGGGGGCAACATGGTGTCAGATGCTCCAGATTCAAGAAGAGGCAGGCCCACATGTTGGGTAAGTGATGTGCATCTCTATGTGCGCTTTCGCCACTAATCCTTCTCAAGTTCCTGCTGGAGTAAGATTTGGGGCATAGTAAATGTTGTCATTCATTATGAATTTGACGTCACACCCCTGCTTTACCCACTTTCTCAGAGATGGTGAAAATGGAGTGAGAAAATATTCAAAACTTTAAATGCCATCCCTTTTATATGCTACATCTCGAGTTAAAGATGATTAGCAAATATTGAGTGTTGTTTAAAAGGGTTATTCATGCCTTTGGTTATTTTTTTTGTATGAGGCTAAAATTTACAGGCAGGTAGTTGCAAGTTGCTAACTACCTACCTGTTTGTTTCAGCAAAAATCGGCTCAGGCTTAGACTCTCCAGCTTCCACTGACATCACATTAACAAAGCAGCTCTTTCTCTTCTGTTCTGCTCTGTCAATGTGGCATCACTACCAATGTCATGCTGGTTGACAGCTGGCTCCCCGCAGTTAGATAGTGGGGAGCCAGTAATCAATTGGCAGGTGGAGAAGCCCTGTTGATAGAGCAGAGCAGAAGACAAGAAACTGTTTTCTCTGTCGAAATGATTCAACTTACTGACAGGAGGGTTTATGACTGAGACTGAGATGATCATAGGACAGAACAAACAGGTAGTTAGCAACTATCTGCTGGTAAATTCTTAGTGCCAGTCAAAAAAAATAAAGTCCTGGATTAATCCTTTAATTCTGAAAAGCAGAGAATTAGATCAAGTCAGGTTGCTAAAAAATATAAAGCTGCAATCTTTTACTCAACTGTTTTCTCCAAGACCGAGCAGTTTATCTGAATTTATACATAAGATATTTGGTTTTGCTAACACTTTGCAAATTTAACAGTTGCTTACTTTTGGTCCCCAGGTTCTGGGTTTCAGGGACAGTCACCAAAGAAGCCACTGTACACATTTTAACATGGTTTGCTACTAAATATCTTTTTTTTTCATTAAATATTTTAAACATATTCAACTACCATCATACTTTTTTGTAATAAACTAATATAATAGAGTTTGTGCTCAACCTGTAGTACTCTGATACTTTACTTAGAAAGACTTCAATAATTTTACTTTACTATTTTACCCCATGATACATAGGGCAAAGTACCATAGTTATAATTAGTACAATATTGCTCTCAGAACTCCTAACTTAGGTCTTTGTAAATGTTAGGTTACAATCATGAATATTTTCCTATCTACCTTTCTCTGGTGTTACCAAATATTTGGCTCATTATCAAATATCTATATTTGTGGATAATCCCAATTGTATTCAATCATAGAGATGGTCTACACATAGAGCAACACATCACAAAGACAGGACGTGTAAACCCTATTTCACAATACTTGTTTCATTTGCACATTTGCAGATGACAGCTGCCCGGGCCTGTCCGAACTTCATTGAACTAACAGTAACTCCTAACATGGCATCATACAAAAATAATTGAAGAAAGAATTATGTTCTGCTGTGTGTGGCCACGAGAAGACGTATGGGCATATTACACAGTTTTTACCTTCCTGGATACAGATTGGCATTCAGCGGTTCCCATGTGTTTTGCTTGATAATGACAATAAATGACTACTCGGCCTACAGAATGGAACATACACATGGATATAAATGAGATAGTACAAACTGCCGCTCGTCCTCTGCTGGATTTATGTTCTAACTGTGTTTGATACAATATTTAAGCAGAACATTGCAGACAGTTCAGTGGTTTGGGGATCAGATCCTTAGTGTCTTCTCCCTGTTTTCGTCACTAGAAAGAGCAGATGTGCTGGAGTCAGCAGGAAAGGCCTATCGATTAGCCATCAGGAGCAGTGTGTGGCCCACGTGGGCCAGGCCGTATTGATTAGCAGGGACTTTCTGTTGTTTAGTAAATGTGCCCCCTCTCAGCTTTTGTCAGGAAAATTGAATGCCGCGTTAGCAGCTCTTCTGGGGCCCGCCATGTGACATGTCTGCCTGGGAAAAGATTTAGGGGCAGCTGTCCTGATGTAACTGGCTGAAATAAGGGAGGAGGGAAAAACTGAACAGGGGGATGCGTGTAGATAATCCACTAATCCCAAACAGAAAAAGAAGCAATGGATATTTCACTGCCCACCCCAAGGGGTGCAGGCTAAGATTTGCACATAAATACAACTCTACTTTCCCCTTTGACAGAAGAGGTTAAGGGGTTATTTATTAAGCACTGCTGCACTGCTCCTTTTCACTTACAAAGCAGCGTGCAATGGAGTGCTATGTCACCGTACTGTGTACATATACAACTTACTGATGCAGTATCCTCTCAATGGAATTTCATCCAGAATTGTAAATTTGGACATCCTCGATGCTAATTACACATAGCCATGAATTCAGCCAAACAGCAAATACCTTTATTGTGCAGCTTTAGTATTACTGGAGTATGGGGGAATTGTGACACTAGCCCTATATAGTATATTTGTTCAAGTATTTTCTGGGTTTTTAAAGTGTTATATTAGGTCACATATATTAATATTTATTCTATCCATATTAACACTTAAATCATAATATAAAACCTATAACTTAAAAATGTCTTATTACTATATCTATTAATTACTCAAATATTTATTTCAATGCAAATATGGGCTGAGCCATGCGTTAATCTGTCCATGAGAACTAGAAGCAGGACCTTTTTGTTCTGAGGATCAGCTGGAGTCACAGCTGCTTGATCCCCACACATGAAAATGGCAATTCGGCAACCATGATTGAAAAGTATCTGATATAAAAACTCCTTTAATCAGGACTTGTCAGAATGAAAATCCAGAGTTTTGTTATATACAGTACAATCATATGCGTTCAGCTTTGGATATGGATTTGCCAAGAGGGTTCATACAAAATACCATCTTATGGTTTCGAAAGTTTTTTGGAGACTGATGAGCACACCATATTAACACGGGAGCACGTGATGTTAATTATTTAGTAAACTGTTTCATGTTAACTCTATGACTTTGCATCTTGTTTTGTACTCTATGTTTTCTATGCCATTACATTTTTCTGCCAGAGGAAGATATGAGTTTGTGTTTTTTCCTGCCCCCACATGAACTTGTGTTCAGAGCATTTATCTATGGTTATTTTTTGCAAATTTAATATATTATTATGGTTTGGTTATGTATTGAGGTTTATATAGTAAATGATTTAAATACATGCATGGTTATGTAGGTGTGTAAGGTTTAAAATATTCTGTTTGTCCAGGTAAGGATAAAGTAAGAGCGTGGAATGTCCAGGAGGTGATGAGATTGACAGGTAGAGATTAGGTAGTGCTGGTTTTGCTTCTGCTATTGTCAGTTAAAGAGAGCCTGTGTCCATTAAAAATACAAGTCTCAGTTGCAGAGGACCTGTGTAGTGAGCAAGAAGGCAGAGGAAGTTGAAACATACGGAACTGTTATCATCAATACAGAGGGAAGGATTCTATGTCCTAAGTGTAAGAAATTGGCTGTACATAAAGCAGTGGAGAAAGAGACTACCCTATCATATAGAGTTACCCAAAATAAGAGGACAGAAATCATGAGAGGAGGACGATTGCATGCTGTTTGAAATACCTGTAACATTGAATGTCCATGGTGAGCAGAGCTTACACAGAGTGCGATAGCATGCTACCTACTAAAGCCAAGGCCATGTGTGTGCAGCCAGTAAGCAACATATAAATAGAAAGTTGTACTGCAGTAGCCAGCATTACAAATGCAGGTGCATAAACTTAAGGATCCATGAGGGTCGGTCCCATCTGGTTGTATATATGTGGCGCTATTATGATAAGGTCCAGAAGAAAAATAAAGGCCTGAAATGCAGGGAGCGACTAAAATGGTAAGTAAAATATACAGGTGCGAGAGTGAAAGTACATTTATACTGCTTGATTATTGAGAACATGCTTTTCTGATAATAGTGCTGTGTAAACAGGGTGCTGTTGTCCAGATGAATGAGCAGTATACTTGTTCGTTGGGTGAATTTATATTTTGGCTAGCTTGTTTTAAAAGGATCTGTGCAGCTGGGAATAATGGCAGCCCACAAGAACAGAGTAATTATTACTATTATACTGGGTACACAGACTATTGAGCAACCACCGATTAGCAAACAAGTAGTTGATTGACTTTATTTTAGTGCTGCATGCTAGATGGTTTTAAACCCACCTTTAGCCTTATTGAAACTGGAGACAAGTGATTGCTTGTAACAGATTGGGTGAAACACGTAGTGCCAACTAAAGCTCAGGTTACGAATGGTTTAGAACAGAATACTGAAATTCAAACTGAGATCACAGAAATAGCATTTCAGAGGTATAAAGATCTCAATAGGATCAAATCAAGAAATCAAGCTAGCAAAATTAGCTACTAAAACACAAATCGCCAACAACATTAAACTATATACCAAAGTCAAAAATAAAACAAAGGCTGTTATTGGCCCCTTAAACATGGTAATCATGGAGGACAAAGGAAAGGCTGAGATATTAAGCAGGTACTTTTCATCCGTGTTCACCAAGGAACTGACTGTTCCAGGGATCATTTAACAAGGCAAAAATCAAAGTGTGGTACTTGACACAACTAATCTAAAACAAGAAGCATGCCTAAAGCTGAGCAAATTAAACATTGAAAAATCCCCCTTGCTAGATTGTATTCATCCACAGATATTGATGGAGTTGAGCTCAGTAATTGACAGACTGCTGTATATCATCTACTTAGACTCTTTTGTTAGGCCGGCTTCAGACTGCGTGTCTGATCCGATCCGTAGCTGTCCGCTTCAAGCAGACAGCCGCGGACCGGATCAGCACACAGGACCGGGTGTCTGTTATGCCTTCCGATCCTGTGTGCATCCACACGCAGCTGCAGCCGCTGACAGGTCAGGACCGCGCCGCCCGCGGTCCTGACTAATCAGCATCGGGAACTGCGTGCGGATGCACACAGGATCGGAAGGCATAACAGACCCCCGGTCCTGTGTGCTGATCCGGTCCGCGGCTGTCTGCTTGAAGCGGACAGCTACGGATCGGATCAGACACGCAGTCTGAAGCCAGCCTAACAGGGTTGGTGCTACAAGATTGGAGGATAACTGACATGTACTGATATTTAAGAAAGATAGGCCTTGTTCACACACAATTTGCGTTTTTTTAGCACTTAAAAACCACATGCGTTTTTCTAAGAGCGCCAAAAAGTGTCCCTTGTGTATCTGAAAGGATTAGAAACGTTTTTGGACTTAGTCATTTTTTCAACAAAAACGCTAGCGTTAACGCATTGTGCCTACATGAGCCATTAAAAAACGCATGCGTTTCCATAGGGCCCCATGTTATAGAAACGCATTGCGTTTTTTTACAGCACCCAAAAACGCTGCATGCAGCGCTTTTTGGACTGGGGGAAAAAAACGCAAGTGTAGTGAAAAAACGCAGCTACACTCAATTGCATCCTGCGTTAAAACACATATAGGCACCTGCGTTAACGCATGCGTTAACGCTAGCGTTTTTAAATGGCACATTTAGGCGCCCTGCGTTAAAAGCTAGCGTTTTTGCCTGCGTTTTTGTTGAAAAAAATGACATTTATTTATTAATTTTTTACTTTTACAGAACACAGGGCACCTTGCTTAGCCGGGATAAGCAAAGTATATGCAGGAACCGTATTGCTCAGGATTACACATCCTGAGCAATCCGGTTCCCGCATTGCGGATGCTAAAACCGCTCCGAAAACTGCAGCCTGCATGATTTTTCACGCAGGTTGCAGAACAGGAGACGGAAACCGGATTGCTTGTGAAGCAATCCGGTTTTTAGCATTGGCTCCCATGGGGATCGTTTCTTGATCCGGTTTTGAGCTTTTTGAAAGCTCAAAACCGGATCAGGTTTAAAAAAAAAAAAAAAAATAGCTGTGACCCTAGCCTTGTTCACATATATCAGCTTTTTTGGGCTTCTCTGCGTTTTTGTAGCTGTTAAAAAAAACGTAGATGCGTTAACGCAGGGTGCAATTGAATGTAGCTGCATTTTTTCACTACACTTGCGTTTTTTCCCCCAGTCCAAAAATGTTGCATGCAGCGTTTTTGGGTGCTGTAAAAAAACGCAATGCGTTTCTATAACATGGGGCCCAATGGGAAACGCATGCGTTTTTCAATGGCACATGTAGGCACCATGCGTTAAGGCTGGAGACCAAAAAACATGTAAAAACGCACCCATAGGCCCCCATGTTAAAAAACGCATGTCCTAATAGCAAAAACGCATGTGTGACAGTACCATGCGTTTTTGTGTGCGTTTTTGCTATTATGTGATTAGCTAACATCAAAAACGCATGCAAAAACGCATGGTACATTAGTACCATTTAGTACCATCCAAAAACGCATGTGTTTTCCACAGGAGCCCATGTTAAAAAAATGCATGCGTTTTTAGAAAACGCATGCGATTTTTTAACATGGGCCCCTATGGAAAACGCATGCGTTTTTGGATGGTACTAAATGGTACTATGTACCATGCGTTTTTGCATGCATTTTCCATAGGGGCCCAAGTTAAAAAAAACACATGCGTTTTCTAAAAAAACGCATGCATTTTTAAAACAGCACCAAAAAATAGTGCATGCACTATTTTTTGGAGCGAATTTAAAAACGCATGCAAAAACGCAGGGAGCCATCACACACCTTAAAAAACTCATGCTGACATGAAAAAACCATGGAATAAACGCATGAGTTTTTTGCCTGCGTTTTTGTTAAAAAAATGCCCAAAAATGTTTCTAAACCTTCAGACACACAAGAGACACTTTTTGGCACTCTTAGAAAAACGCATGTGGTTTTTTAAGTTTTAAAAAAAACACAAATTGTGTGTGAAAAAGGCCTATGTAAGATATCTAAAACTGAATTTGGCAGTACAGTATTACAAAATGATCTGGACAAGATGTCTGAATGGGCAAACACTTTGCAAATGAGATTTAATGTTAATAAGTGTAGAGTAAAACACTAATGAGTAATCCTTTTGCTGGGTATACAATAAATGGAAGTAAACTCAGGACTACAAAACAGGAGAAAGACTTAAGGTCGGGTTACACACTGCGATGTGGCAGCGATCCGACCAACAATGTGGATCGCTGCCACATCGTGAACTGATCACTGGTTAGCTGTCACACAGGCAGACTCACCAGCAAGAACGCTGGTAACCATGGTAAACATCGGGTAACTAAGCTGTGTGCGGCGCTTAGTTACCCGATGTTTACTATGGTTACCAGCTCCCAGCGCTTGCTGTGCAGCGTTGGGAGGTCGTTCATCGTTGTTCTTCGGTTGTCACACGCATCGATTCTGGACGCCCAGCGAGAGACCAACGATAGATTTATGGTCTTGGCCATAAATCTAACGATCAATGATCAATGATTTATCGTTGATACTGTCACACACAACGATGTCGTTATGACATCGCTGCAACATCACCAAACCGTGAATTATATTGTTGTGTTAATGGGCCCTAAGGCATGCTGGTTAAAAGTAAGTTGAGCAGCAGTACTCAATGTCAAGCAGCAGCTGCAAAAGCAAAAAAATGTTTAGGTATTTAGGTATAAACAGAAAGATATAATCCCGTAATCCCAATATATTGTTATGTGGCACCCCAGGGGTTAATGTGCTACAGTAACATCACACGGGTTCCATCCCCACAACACACTGACCTACACTAGCACCTCTGGACCAAGGAGGGGGAGCTCAACCATCTCCCTTATATACTCCAGCTCAAGAGGAAGTAGTGAGTTCAGTACGAGACAGTACTGTGAAGAGCAGAGTTAGTTTCAGTTTCTGGGAGAACTGAGAGAGACTGTAGTGTCAAGGAGCTGTGAGAGGCTTCTCTACAGTCTGCTCATCGATTCCAGGCCTAGCCAGGGTCTGAGGAGAGGAGAATCAAGGACAGAGAAACACATCTGGGAGCTTGAGTGCCATCAACACTCGCCCCAGAGGGGCGCACAGAACGGACACCGGATCCGAGACTGTGACTGACCCCACAGCACAGTCAATCCAGGAATGGTGGAGTTTCTAAATCACCACTGTACCAGTGCAAAGTAACACAGCGGGGTCAGCAGTACACAGAAGACTCAAGTTGCCTAGCCAGGTGGTACTAGAAAGAGAGAGTGAGACAGTGCCAGCAGCTCAGCTAGAAGCAGCCGCAGGGCCACACACACACCGCGCAGCACGAGGAAGCTGAGGACCCGGACAGGGTGGGAGCAACCCGGCCCCAGTTCAGACTCTGTGGACTATAATCTGTTGCCAAAATCTTCAGTAAAGACCTGGAAAACTGCAAAGCTGTGAGTCTGTGTGTTAATTGCACCCTTTTCCCTATATTCAACAGGAGAAAGATCCCACCTGGAGAGCTACAGCCTGTCAGCTCTGCATACTGGCTGGAAGAATTGCACCTATTACAATACAAGAATTGCACCTATTACAATACTTAATCCTTACAAACCCTGCTCTGCCTCACAATTCCCTCACAAGCAGCCACGTCTCCACTATCAATCCCATTATTATCACATCCACCATTGACTATAACAACCACTGCCCCGGGGACTTCGCCTCTACCTACGGAGAGCAGTACCATCTAAACTGCCTAACATCATCCCTGGAGGTTCTGCAGCAGCGGTGGTCCCATTCCTGACCACACACTGTGGCGTCACGACAAACTATTATTCCCTGTAAATACCCCCTTTTACTTGCCAGGGCCCGGGACACGGTCCGGAGCAGGCCCTCCGTGACATCCCCAGCAGCAAAACCCGGTCCGGTACCGAGTACCCCTTCCCAGTGGGTGAGGTTTGTGAACCGGATCTTAAACCAAATGATGCGCGTTCGTTCAACCTGCAGCATAGGTGTGTGACACCTCGATAACGATGTCGTTAAAAACCTCGCCTATTGAGAACTGAGGCTGGTTTCACATTGCGGGTCAGATCCGATCCGAGACTGTCAGGGTGAACCTGACAGCCCCGGATCGGATCAGCACACAGAACCGAAGGGCTAATATGCCCTTCGGTCCAGTGTGCAGCCGCACGCAGCTGACGCTGCTGATGAATCAGGACCGCATCTCGCAGGGAGCTAGCCGCGGTCCTGAAACAACTGCGGCGTGCTAGGCTCCCATGCTAGGGAGCGCCGGATTGCCCCGGATCCAGGAGGATCCGGGCGAATCCGAGAGAATCTGGGAGCAGGCAATTAGAGGAGATATTCTCCTCTCGGACACAAAAACGCTGCAGAGACCTGCCATCCGGCCGCATAGTGTACTATGGGGTCAAAATCCAGTCCGGGGCTGTCCGGTTTACACGGACAGCCTTGGATCGGATGTGACCCGCAATGTGAAGCCGGCTTGAAGGACGTATGTGAGCTAACGACCACAAGTATTGTTTGCTTATTGCGGGATCGTTGCTGAGTCGTAAACGATATCTATACGTGTGACACCTCACTAGCGATCATTGAACGTCGCTTCTAGCCATCCAGGTCAAGGCGGATTGTTGTCGGTTCACTGACACATTGAAGCGTGAGACGGAGCCTTAAGGCTATGTGCCCACACTCAGGGCCGGCGTTAGGGGGGGGCAGACTGGGCAGTTGCCTAGGGCCCCCACTCTCTTAGGGGCCCCCAAAGGAGCTGAACTGAAAATAGCAATAAAACAGTGAATAAAATGTAAAAATACACATATTTGGTATCGCTGCGTTCGTAAGAATCTAATGCTATCAATATATGAAGCAAATTAATCCAATTGGTAAATGGAGTAATGGGAAAAAAATAAAACGCCAGAATTATGTTTTTTAGGCCACCATGTTGTTACAATAAAATGCAATAAAAGGCGATCAAAATGTTGTATCTGACTCAAAATGGTATCAGTAAAAATGTCAGCTCAGGGCACATAAAGTAAGCCCTCACATATCTATGTATCTTCAAAAATTAAAACATCATGGGTCTCGGAAAATAAAAAAAAATATTTTTTTTTTTTTACAAATTTCAGGTTTTTTTTTATGATTGAAATAAAAATGATGTTCAGTATGTTCTTATTCTGACCTAGATAATCAACTTATGAAGTCACTCTTACCATATAACTACGGCCTATTCCACATCTAAGGTTGGTGTGCGTTTTGCTAAATTTGTCTTTCTAGCCGTTTTTACCGCTAAAAATGCATTAAAAACGCTAGCGTTTTTTCCCCCATTGATTTTAATGGGAACGCATGTAAAAACGCATGCAAAGCACATGTGCGTTTTCAAAAACGCAAAACGCATGCATTTTTGCGAACGCAGCACAAAACGTCTTCCCCGATGTTTTGGGCAGCGTTGGCAAAAACGCATGCATTTTCTGTTTTTGAAAACGCACATGCGTTTTTTTACATGTGTTTCCATTAAAATCAATGGGAACAAAAACGCATGCGTTTTGATGCGTTTTTGCGGTAAAAACGCATGGAAATGCAAATTGAGCAAAATGCAGCAAAGTGTTAGATGTGAAAGTGGCCTAGCATTTAGGGCCCACTTTAACCTTTTGCCTAGGGCCCCACTTTGCCTAAAACCGGCCCTGCCCACACTGCATTTTTGATCCATTTTTGGTGCTACATTTTTGTCTGGCCAGCAAAGTCTATGACATTTCTGAAATGCTGTGCCAATGGTTTTGGTGCAAAAACCTAATCAGGATAAGAAATAGCATATGAATTAGGCTGGCTTCACACCACGGTGTGATCCGGTCCGGGGCTGTCTGGGATGACCGTGACAGCCCCGGACCGGATCAGCACACAGAACTGGAGGGCCAAATTTGCCCTCTGGTCCTGTGTGCAGCCGGATCCCTCTAATTACAGCTGCAGCTGCTGATTTTTCAGGATCGCGACTAGCACGGAGCTAGCCGCGGTCCTGAAACAACAGTGGCGTGCAGCCGCCGGAATCTGGTTCCCGGATCCTCCCAGACCGAAGCAAACCGGCCCCAGAGGCTCCCTACAGAAATAGAAGGAGGCCCTTTTTTTTTTTTATTATTTCATGAATTTCATGAAATAATAAAAAAAAAATGCGTTGGATTTCACGCTATTTCTATGTCCAGCCAGGTAGAACTAGGCAGCTGGGGGCTGAAATCCGCAGCGCAGGGAGGCCCAAGCTTTCTAGCCCCCCTCCCCCACGCTGCAATTGCAGCCCACAGCCACCCCAGAGGATGGCGCGTTCATTGATGCGCCATCCTCTGGCGCTGTATCCAACTCATCCAGGACCCTGGTGCGGTGGCTCACTGGGTAATAAAGGGGTTAGGGCCAGCTATGTGTTATCAGCTGGCCCTAAGCCTGAAATTCATGGGGTCACGCCAATATTAGACATGACCGCCATGGATTTTTTTAGCAAATTTAAAAAAAAAAACACAACACACAGAAAAAATATTTTATTAGAAATAAAACAAAAAAGACACTTAGACTCCATTTTTATTAAAAAAATCCTCTTCCGTCCGACGTAGTCCCAAAACGCAATTTCAGCACTGCTACTTCTCTGGTAGAGAACCTCTACCAGAGATGTAGCTGAGCTGTGCAGCCCTGGGAAAGTTTATGCTGCATGAACTCACATGAACTTTCCTAGACAGCACCGCAGCTTCTTCAAATGAACAGCTGATCTGCATCAGCTGATCATCTGAAATAACAGGCGGGAAAGCCAGCGGTGAAGACACCGCCATCTTTCCTGCTGTGTTCTGCGCTCCCCGCTCCCTGATGCTCCCTGGAGCTGCTCCCCCCGCCTGATCCTAACTTAGGATTAGGTGGGGAGGCGGCGGGAGCGATGAGGGGGCATCAGGTAGCGGGGAGCGCGAGAACACAGCAGGAAAGTCGGCGGGGCAGTCCTCTTACCACCGCCGGCTTCCCGCCTGCTCCTTCACTCCCTGTTCACACCTGATCCTAACTTAGCACTAGGCAGAGGCAGCAGCTCCAGGGAGCGGGAAGGGGGCATCAGGGAGCGCGGAGCGCGGCACAGACCAGGAATGCCGGCGGTGAATTCCTCTTCTCACCGTCTGCTTCTCGCCTGTGTTTTTCACTCCCCGCTCCCGGTGCTGCGACTCCCCCCTCCCTGTAGGTGCTCCCCCCGCCCGGTACTAATGTTAAAACACTCATTACATTAATTTTCAATGGTGCTCGACGTGTTCGATGACCATTCGACGAACATTCGACAAACACACATCAAATTACAATCAAATCGAATTCGAACACCAGGGTGGTGGCTCATCTCTAGTTAACATAGTGGAAGCCAGGACCCAGTCTCTCGACATCCTCCCGACGTCAAGGATTGCAAGCCCTAACTCAATCAGGGTTGCCCCCACAGTCTACAGCTCCTGCACGTCATTCTCCTCAGCCTTCTCCTCTTCACCCTCCACATATGTCAGAAGCTGGAAGCACTGCAGCACTGCCTTGGCGAAGCGGCAACAGGCTGTACTGAAGCTAATATGCATATGTGACAAACCGCACAATGCTGAAGAGTTATGGACAGCTGTGAAAGAGCAGGCAGATCCTGGCTCACACCGCTGAACCTACAGCCCGGCATGGTCATGTGTGACAATGGCCGGAACCTGGTGGCGGCTCCGAGGCGTGCTCACACATGTATCATGTGTGGCCCATGTACTCAACCTCGTGGTTCATCGATTTCTTAAATTCTACCCAGAGCTGTCAGATCTGCTCGTCAAAGTACGCCGCCCGTATGCCCATTTTAGAAAGTCACCTACAACTTCGGCCGCCCTTGCCGGGTTTCAGCAGCATTTCCAGATTCCGGCTCACAGGCTGGTGTGTCATCTCCCCACACGTTGGGATTCAACACTGCAGATGTTGGTCAGGATTTGTGAGCAGAAAAGGGCAATTTTTGACTACCAGCATTAACAAGTCCATCGGTATTCGCTTCAGACTCACCAAATAAGACATCAGGAATGGACATGGATGTTGAACATATGTACCTTCCTCCAAAACTTTGAGGACTCCACCAAGACGGAATGCGACGAATGATGCCATCATTAGCGTCACCATCCTGCTTCTCTGTCTTTTGACACGCTCTCTGCTCAAAATCAAAGAGGATGTATTGCAGGCGGAGCATGATGAAATGGAGCAAGAAACCATACAGGGTGATTACACACAGCCCAGCCTCATCTCATCCCAACGTGGATTGGAGGACAATGAAGAGGAGAAAGGAAGAGGAGGAAGAGGAGGAAGACGAACAGGAGCTAGTTTCATGCGCTATAGATGGTAATACCTGCACAAGCATCATACCGTCTGTTCAGCGTGGAGGAGGAGGAGAGGAGGAGGAGGAAGAGAGTCAGTCGTTCTCTTGCCTGTTACCAGTCTGGCGTGCATGACTGACTATGTTGGGCTGCCTATCCGTGACCCTCGCGTTATCAAAATTTTGGGTGACACTAATTGCTGGTTGGTGACACTTTTAAACCCATGCTTCAAGGAGAACTTTTATCACTTCAAGGAGTACTTTATATCTCTTATTCCTGATGCGGAGAGGTCTACAAAAATGGGGCAGTACCAGAAGGCCCTTGTTAAGGAATTATTTAAAAAATTCCCTTCTGAAAACGCTGGCGGCAGAGGTCACATTCGGTGGACACCAAGGAGTACAGGCGAGAGAGACACAACTCCAATTCAGTAGAGGCAGCGGAACACTGTCAATGTTCTGGGAGAGTTTTTTCATCCCCTCCCATGGCACAGGCCCTGAGGTGCGGGGTACTCTCACGAGGAGTGAAAAGTTTGGGAAGATGCTGAAGGAGTACCTTGCCAACTGTACCAATGTCCTCCGTTATTCCTCTGTGCCTTATAATTATAGGGTATCCAAGCTGGACACGTGGCATCAACTGGCTCTCTACACCTTGGAAGTCCTGGCCTGCACTGCCGCTAGCGTTTTGTCAGAGCAGGTTTTTAGTGCCGCAGGGGGAATTATTACTGATAAACGCATCCGCCTGTCAATTGAAAATGCTGACAGACTGACTCTTATCAAAATTAACAAGGGCTGGATTGGGCCAGACATTTAAACACCACCAAATGATAGCAGCACAATAGAAACTCAAAGCCAGTGTCTTTTTTAGGAGGTATATTTCCATGCCCCACTTCACCCCCACACATGGGTATATGCTTCCTGATTTTGGCTATTTGCTCTAGTCCCTCCTTCTCCTCATCCTCCACCACCATATCACCAGGGTGACCGTGGTCCATGATGCAACACCCACATAATAGTTTTAAAGGGTGTTTATTATGCCCACAACAAAAAAAAAATGTATACAGCATATTAATGTATACCCCCATGGTAAATGTTTCTCAGTCCACACTTGGTGCATGGGCTCCCTACTCACGCAGGTAACCACAGATCTCCCTAATGCACAGCTGGGTTTCCACAGCTGGTACCTACTACATACAACACCTTCCATCCCGGAACAGTAGGGGGAGCTTCACTTGCTGCCCTTAGGCAAGATTCCCTATAAATACTGCTGCTGGGGCAGGAGTTAGTCAGAGTGTGTGCAGACGCTAGAAGAGATGCAAGGACGTCCTGGTGTTTGGTGCTGTGTACAGGCCCGAGCCAGTGACCCGGAGTGGCCCTTCAGCGTCCCACAAGCCTGAGTAGGACTGCAGGCAGGGAGCTCAGAACAGAGAAAAGAGCTAGGAACTTGGAGAAGAGTTGCACCCAGAGAATCACCGGATATTGGGGATCCGCACCTGTGGGATACTATAGGACTACAGAGAACCCCGTCGCACTGTGGAAGCTTCGGCTACCCAGTTTGTCAAGAGAGGGAGCCAGACACAGCATACAGCACCGCAGTGTTCAGAGAGGGTCACGCGGAGACCGCACAGGAGGGAGAGAGACACTACAGTCAGGAAGAGAAAGGAGGCAAGTCTGGCTGCAAGCAGGCTGTGCTTCAACCATCACCATAGAGTAGAGGAGGCCTTATACCCACTTGCTGTGGGGACTCACTGTGCAACCCTGTCACCCTGGACATATTTACCTGCAAAACACCAGTAAAAGGTAAAAGAGACTCCTTCTGTGTGCGTGCATCCTTCTTTTCCACTCACCGTG
>JARQOC010000002.1:363744940-363787014 GCA_033576535.1 Allobates femoralis
CCCCGCATCTCCAGCAGCAATCTGCTATAGAGGGGAAGGCCGCATGTAAGGTGGAGGGGCATTGGTACCAACGGGCTAGAATTTTATAGTTTCTCTCTTGGGTCAAGCAAGTCATAGAAAGTTTATAGGTGAAGGTGCAAATCTTACTCCAGTGCAAATCTTACTCTGAGAACTCCACACCCAACTCCTTCTCCCATCTACCCATGTACCGGGGTATTTCGTCGTCCCTCTGTCTGTTAAGGAAAGTGTAACAGGTCGAGACGTGTGTGTCGGCGGGGAGTCCAAAAGGAACAATTTCTCAAAGTCAGTCGGGGGGGATGAGAAATCTGTTGTCAACCGGTATCTGGTAAAGTATGATCTGAGCTGTGTGTCTTCCATCCAAGCCCTTCCAATACATACACCAGCCAGAGAGCTCAACGGCCCAAGCCTGTCTCCATGAAAAGCATGCATCATACGGTGCCGATCCTCGCAACTCCATTTCAGGAAAGATGTGGCATACGCTGCCGGGGGGAAGGAAGTGTTATGGAACAGAGGAGTCAGTGGTCCCTGTCTCCGCATCAGCCCACCTTTTCTTGTCAGGGTATCCCAATGTCTCAAGGCCATAAAAGAGTCTGTCAAGGCCAGCTTCGGCCTGTCGGTTGGCAGTATCCAGGGCAAACACCAAGGTGGTAAATCCACCGTCTTTTGCTCTAGCTCAATCCATTGTTTAGTGCCACTGTGATACTGCCAGTCAAGATGACGGGTCAGCACTGCCGCTATATAGTATGACTTGAATTCTGGTAGACCTGTACCCCCCCCCGAGATTTGTGCCGACATAGAGATCTGTAGCTGATTCTCGGGCGCCTTCCACCCCACACAAATTTTGTGATTATCGTTTGTCGTTGTTTGAAGAATTGAGTGGGTACATCTACTGGTGCTGTTTGGAACAGGAACAGAAAGCGGGACAGAACATCCATTTTTATAGCATGGATACGACCAAACCAGGAAATCCTGCGTCTGTCGTATTTACGGAGGTTCATTATTGTTCTCTGAAGCAGAGGGAGGTAGTTTGATTTATACCAAAGGGAGGGGTCTCTATGAACTACCAATCCCAAATATTTAATCGCCACTTGCTGCCATTTAAATGGGAATGATCAAGCCAGGCGCTCCCCCTCACCCCCTGGAAGGGAAATGTCCAATGCCTCAGTTTTGTGCGTATTGATTTTGAAATGACTGTGTTTACCATATTCTTCAAAAACCCTGAGAAGCGAGGGGAATGAAATACTTGGCTGGGTAATAAATAATAATAGATCATCAGCAAAAAGTGCTGCCTTGTACTGGTATCCTTCCAGCTCAACTCCTCTGATGTCCGGGTTCCGACGAATCATCACAGCGAGATGTTCCATAATGACAATGTATAATAGTGGGGATAAAGGGCACCCCTGCCGCAACCCGTTTTTAATCGGGAAGGGCTGGGACAGACCACCGTTGGCTCTAACTCTAGCTGTGGGGCAGCTATACAAGGACATGATCCTACTCAAGAAACGGGTCCCCAGGCCCAACCGCAGAAGCGAGGCCTCCAAGAAGCGCTGGTCGAAGGCTTTTTCAGTGTCAACCGATAGTAAACACATCGGGATACCTTGGGCCCTCGACCGAGCCATGAGCAACATAAGCTTATTAGTGTTGTCTCTAGCCTCCCTCCCTTTCACAAACCCCACCTGGTCGTTGTGTATGACCGAGGGGAGGAGAGGAGCCAATCGATTAGCAAGCAATTTGGAGAATAACTTAATGTCAATATTGATTAGAGTGATTGGCCTATAGTTAGCCACGTCTGAGTGATCTTTATCAGGCTTAGGGACAACACTAATATGGGCCTCCAAAGACTGCGAGGTCCATGAACATTCGGGTGAAATCGCATTGAAGGCTCTCGCCAAGAATGGCGCGACCTGAGGACTGAGTAGCTTAAAAAACTTGGCGGTGAAACCGTCGGGTCCCAGGCTTTTCCCACCGGGGGTCTGTTTGATGACTTCCCTCACCTCCGCTTCAGAGAAGTCCATGTCAAGGGAGTTGGCGTCCTCGGTTTTAAGTCCCGGGGGAGCCGAGTCGTCTATATAGGACTGGAGTCTCTCCGCATATTTTCTACTATCCATATCCGCATAATGCCCTTTGATGTTATATAGATGGTTGTAGAAATCCCTAAAAACTTGTAGTATGGTGTTAAGGTTCTGAGTGAGCTCCCCATTCAGTTGTTTAATCTAGGGGACCCGACCAGGAGTACCTCTTGGATGAAGCAGTCTGGCGAGTGGCCTGCCACATTTATCGCCAAACTCGTATAGGACCTGTGTAGCCTCTCTCTTCCTTTGAGATACTTTTGGTCGATTAGACTTCTAAGTTCATCCCTAGCTACTTTGAGGTCTGCTAGCACTTGGCTTTGTAGGGACTGTTTATCGATTTGTTCTAATTCGGCTTTCTTCTCCGTTAAAGCTGTAATCCTTTCAGTTTTACGTTTCTTAAGTCTTGAGCCATGTTTTATCAGAACACCTCTTACCACGCACTTTAGTGCTTCCCACTGGGTCGGCAGGGGTGTCTGATCTTCCTCGTGAATTGCTAGGAATTCTGCAATTACTTCCCCCACCTCTGTGAGACACAGCTCATTGTTGAGGAGATTGTCATTTAGCCTCCAGGATCACTGTTTGCCGAGACCTCCCGGCAGTCGTAGTTCACAAAAGATGGGAGCATGGTCAGATAGGTAAATTTGCCCTATGGACGACTGAGGCTGCCACGTTAACACTCTCTGGCTGGCCAAAAAGAAATCTATCCTACTATAGGATTCGTGGACCAGGATAAAGTAGGAATAGTCCCTATCTCGGGTGTGTAAGGCCCTCCAAAGGTCCACCAAACCAAGGTGTTGAATCGCCTCTTCACTGCCCTAAGTTTGGACCCCGATACCCCCCGTCCCCCTGAAGAGTTGACAATTATGGGGTTAAGTGTGAAATTAAATCACCTCCTATCAGGATCACACCTTCGGCAAAATCTGCAAGCTCAGTCAACAGGGAAATACAACTGCTCGCAGGGTCAGCATTGGGCAAGTAACAATTGACAATTGTAAAAATTGTAGTGTCCACTCTAAGTTTCAAAAAAATATACCGACCGTTTACATCTATGACCGAGTCCAGGACTGTATGAGTGAGAGACCGATGCACCGCAATGGATACTCCCTTTGATCGCCCCTCGGGATTGGGGCTGTGCGTCCAGACATTGTAGCGTCGGTCACCGATCACAGGGATGTGTCTACTCTTGAAGTGGGTTTCCTGCAAGAGTAAAAGCATGACCCTTTGTTTGTGCATTTCATTCATAACCTTCGAGCGCTTCTGGGGGTATTGAATCCTCTCACGTTAAATGAGCATATTTTGAATTTAGACATATTGGCCTACTAATATCTCAGGGGGTATGATCCACAGAACAAACTGGATAGTGTAGTATAGATAAAGAGACTATGTCTCCGTAAGGGTAAAAGGGGAGAGGGTTGGTGGGGGAAGGAAGGGAACGTAGAAACCAGATTTCAGGAACTTCTGTAGTATAGCCCAGAGACAGGGCGTAGGGCACAGGGGGAGGGCCTGAGGGATTACAAGACCTATTAATAGGAGAGAGAGCAGCGGCAATCCCAACAGCAACAGTTAAAAGCTCGATTGGCTATATCAAAAATATTAGGTAGTTTAAACAGTGAAACTAAGTATACAGAGTTACTGGATAGGGAGGAAAGAAAAAAAAAAAAAAAAAGGAAAACAAAAAGCAACAAGAAGTCAAAAAGGCAAGGTAGGGGGAATACAACAAGTCTATAACCGTGTTAACCAGTTTGTAGGGAAAGATTTATCCCAGCGCACCAGTGCGGGAGGGATTCCCTGTGGGGATAAAGACCTTCTATCGAGGAGCCTCCCGCCCCAGATCCATATTTCCGTAGCTCAGAGTATTGGGATATTAACACATGATATCCGGAGGGCTTGGTTTACTGGGGCCCCTGCGATTCCAAGGGAGCCGGCGAAAGGACCGATTTCAGTTTATGCCAAAAGAGTAAAAGCAAAAGACGGACCCAAACCAAAAACACTGTGTAGAAGGCCCAAGTTCAATTGGGTCAGGGCAAAACAGGTCCTCTTAGGTATAAGAAGGGATTGGCAGAGAGGGGATGGAATAGGACGGGGGGGGAGGGGAGAAAGGGAGAGGATGGGGAAGAATATAAAAAGGGGGAGAGGGAAGAGGAGGGAGGAAAGACAAAGCAATAAAAGGGGAAGGGGTGAGGAGGGGGAATAGAACGGGAGGGGGGGAGTGAAAGAAGAGGGAGGAAAGACATGAGAGAGATAGGTGGGAGTGGTGGGGGGGAGTGAGGGGAGGGGGGGAGGAGGAGTGGTCAGGGTTCAGAGTCTAGATGTTGTCGTCATCAGGTGATCAGCCCTACGGAACTCAGCATATAATAGGAGTCAGGGTTCGGCCTCGCACAGCCCCAGGCAGAATCATCGGAACCTAAACAAGGTGGTCTGCATTCTTCCATTCGGTCCTGACGGCGGCGGAGTCCACCTCCCTGCCTCTGAACGTTCTCCGTCACTCTCATGGGGAACTCCGGCCAGTTCTGGATCTGGACCAGTGGCAAGTCTAGAGCAGAAGTGAATGAGGGAACATCCTCTGGGGATCTTAAGATATACTGGCGACCTGCTCTCCTAACCTGCAGGCGGAAGGGGAACCCCCAGCTATATGGGAGCTCGTGGTCTCTCAGGGTGTCCAGAAGAGGGCGCAAGGCACGTCTTTTTTGGAGGGTTAGACGGGACAAGTCCGGGAGTATTGCCAGGGCCCTATCACCAAACTTGCATTGTTTTCCATTCCGGATCTTAGTCATGATGGCTTCCTTCACCACGTACCGATGGATCCTGCATATAACATCTTAGGGCCAGTCCGGGTCAGCCGACCTAGGGCCCAGTGCCCTGTGTGCACGGTCTAGTTCAATGTTTGTGGAGGGGGGGTCTCCCAGAATCTCATTGAATAAAACCTGTAGGACTCTAGGCAAGTCTCTTGACTCTACTGATTCCGGTAGTCCTCTAATCCGTACATTATTTCGTCGCCCTCTATTTTCCCCATCATCAAGGGCTTCCACCAGGTGTACTATTTGGTGAGATTGGTGCTGGAGGGTAGCTTGTTGGGATCTACATATTTCCTCTAAAGCCGAGATCCTGTGGGCATGGTCTTGCCCCTGAGAGTCTACTCTAGAGACTTTACCTCTGAGGCATGACAATTCGCTCCTGTAAGCCTGTTCAAGGCGACTGATGTAGGCATCCATGTCCTCTCTTGTGAGAATTGATGCTATTCGTGCCCTCATGTCTCCCAGCTCAGCTAGGACACTGTAGCTCTGCAGCTGTTCATCTGACGTCCCTTGCTGACCTGCAGACAGTCTTATGGGGTCGGGAGGAGGGTTATGAACCAGGGCTGTATAGCTGTGCCCTGTGAGGATGTAATCAGGAGCTGCTGTAGCTGCAAAGGTGGGGGCCTCACCTCTCGCTCCTCTCCCTCCCTGTGCTCCACGGTGAACTCTGACTTCCCGAGGTTCTCGGGGGATCTGGTTATTTCCCTGGTCATTCTCCTCTGTATCAGTGTCCATATATTGCGTCTGTGAGGCCCCCTCCCCCGCCTTGTACCTGGTGTCAGCTCTCATCTTGGCCTCCGGATCTCCTGCTTGCCGGCTGGAAGCACCTCTAGTCTGCATTCCCTGCTGGGTGCCTGGGTCTCCTCTGGTTTCCGTCACCATCTGAACCGGGGGTAGCCGACCAGGTGCTGCATCTGCTGCGTCAGCTATGATCTTCACGTTGCCTTTCCTCCCAGCCGCGGCCATCTTGGGAGTTCCCTTTCTGGCGGGAAGCTGCTCCTCTGAGCTGAAAAATCTTCTAATAGATGAACCGGGGCTCCGGGGAGTTTGGGAATCGGTACTCTTAGCTCTCGCCGATCTCCCCTTTCGCATGGCTGCCTTTGTGCCCGTGAAAACTGATAACCGATCACTGATTTCAGGACCCGGGCGCAGGAGCTCGTACAGCATGCGTCCTCACTCCTCCATAGCCAGGCCACGCCCCACACCTCCACAATTTTAAGACAAGAAAGGTTTTTTTCTCACAGAACAACCGGTTTACTCATATCCTCTAAGTGGTGTTAATTTGTTTTTAAGCCACTAAGTCAAAGATATAGACCCTTTTACTCTGGGGATAGCCTTTTTGTAACATCCTCCAGCATATGTGTATGACACCAGACTTTGCTGGAAGGTTGTGTAGTGTACCAACGGGCCTTCACCTTTAGATAACAGCGAAGGGTTAGTAGGGCCAGCCGTCGAGGAACGGGGACACCATCCAGGGGTTCTTTATGTGTATAAAACTCTGTTGTCAGGTAGGGTGAGGTAGGGAGAGGATAGGGCCTGACAGCGCCCCCCACCCCTCGAGTAAGTCAGTTGCAAATCTTGGTTGGAACTACATGATTCCCTTTTTTAAAACGTACTAATAAATGTTATATTTTAGTAGTAATTCCTTTGATATATATACAAACATGGTGGTGGCAGCATCATGGTTTGGGCCTGCTTTTCGTCAGCAGGGACAGGGAAGATGGATAAAATTGATGGGAAGATGGACGGAGCCAAATACAGGACCATTCTGGAACAAAACCTGTTGGAGTCTGCAAAAGACCTGACACTGGGACGGAGATTTATCTTCCAACAAGACAATGATCCCAAACATATAGCAAAATCTACAATGGAATGGTTCAAAAATAAACGTATCCAGGTGCTAGAAAGTCAAGGTCCATACCTGAATCCAATCGAGAATCTGTGGAAAGAGCTGAAAACTGCTGGTCACAAATGCTCTCCATCCAACCTCACTGAGCTCCAGCTGTCTTGTAAGGGTGCTTTCACACAGCGTTTTTCTGTGATCCGTGGCTGTCCGTTGTAAAACGGACAGCCACGGATCCGATTTTGGCCCCATGTTAGTCTATGGGCACGGATCACATCGGATTTGGCCTTATTGGCATCCGATTTTTGTCTGATCCGATTCTGGCCGATTTTTTGCTATGCCCAAAATTGCAGCCTAATGCGATTTTTGGCACAGCGGGTCAAATCAGACCGAATTGGATCCGCCCTGATCCGCGCCAAATAACATGGGGCCAATGGAACGCGGGTCCAAGGAAACAGCTGATGTCTCCTCGGACCCGATTTTAGTGTACTGAGCATGCTCAGTACACGAAAATCGCTCTGTGCCATCTAATATCACTTCTGCAATGTATATTCATACATTGCAGAAGTGACAGCTAGTGAAAATAAAGAGTTAAAAATAAAAAAATCTTTATTCTCACCTATCCATGATCCAGCGATGCCTCCTGTGCTCGGCTCTGTGCTTCTAGGACCTGGCCTGACGTCACAGTGCAGTCATATGACCAGTTACCGCGGTAACCGGTCATGTGACTGTGACATCACGCCAGGTCCTGTGCATCCGAAGAAGAGAGCTGAAGCACCGCGGGCCTCCTGGATAGGTGAGAATGAAGATTTTTTTTATTTTTAAAGGCCTGGAAAGAGGGGAAGAACAAAAGGGGGAAAGAGGGGAACAAAGAGGGGGCAAAAGGGCAAAGAGGGGGGAATAGGGGACAAAGAGGGGAGAATAGGGGCAAAGAGGGAGACATAGGGGACAAAGAGGGTCGAAGAGGGGACAAGAGGAGCAGAGAGAGGAGGGAGAAAGGTGACAGGAGGAGCAGGGATAGGAGAGAGGATCCAAACGGATGCTGCTAAATATCGGAATCGGATGCCTATTTGGCATCCGATTGCAGTCATCAGTTTGGATCCGTTGCTGTCCGAGGGGAGCTGCAAAAAGTCTGATCCCCTCGGACAGCACAAAAACGCTGTGTGAAAGCAGCCTAAGGAAGAATGGGCAAGAATTTCAGTCTCTCGATGTGCAAAACTGATGGAGACATAAGCCAAGCGACTTGCAGCTGTAATCGCAGCAAAAGGTGGCGCTACAAAGTATTAACTCAAGGGGGCTGAATAATATTGCAGGATCCACTTTCCAGTTTTTTATTTTTTTAAAAAGTTTAAAATATGCAATAAATTTTGTTCCATTTCACGATTGTGACCCACTTGTTGTTGATTCTTCACAAAAAAAATTGAAATTATATCTTTAAGTTTGAAGCCTGAAATGTGGCAAAAGGTTGAAAAGTTCAAGGGGGCCATCTATATATTTTATCCATATATCTATCTATTCTTTCCAACTGACTATTCATCTATCTATCTATCTATCTATCTATCTATCTATCTATCTATCTATCTATCTATCTATCTCTCTAGCTCTCTATCTATCTTTCTATCTTTAACCATTGACCATTTAGCTATCTTTGCACATATTTTACACATTAAAAAAATGTATTTCAGTGACTTGGTTTTTCTTCAGAACCCTTCACAGAAATGTCACACAGATCACATTTGTGTGCCATACGTGTGGAACCTGTGCTGCAGGTAAAAAACGGACTTATCTACATGTGAGTCACATAGACACATGCATAACTCATATGGACACATGTTCATTGTCAAGACACGGAGGTGTAAAGATCCCTATTGCGTTTAATTAGTATGCATGTGAATGTGTCTCCAGGACGTGTGAAAACAGACACCACATGTCTTGGATACAGGGATGTTTGAAGGGGGCCTAAGGCTGGCTTCACACCACGGTTTTGTTCCTGTCCGTGGAGATCCTGTTTTTGCTGGAGCACATGTACAGGAACGGACAGGTCTGGATTGTAACTCCAGCCATTTCTGTGTCTGGATCCAGGTTTTGAGGGATCCGGACACAGAAAGAACTGGGGGGAGCCAAGCCGGGCAAGTGGTGTCAACGCTGTTTTTCCAAGCTATTCACCCATAGAGTTCAATGTTAGCTCAAAAATATGCAGAAAATACAGAGCACTCTTCACACAGTGAGTATTAGATGTGTATTTTGCACTGATGACATGGGGCTCTGTTTCCTTTTTAGTCCCCAGAACACGTACGGCTGGTAGTTATGGGCTGCAACCAACTTCTAGCTGCCTAGTGTTACCTAGCAGGTAATCAAAAATGATGTGTGGCATGCTGTGAATTGAGGCTCGCAGATGTCCTGGAAAATGGAGAATTCATAGAAGCGCCATTTTCTAGAGCTGTACCCGACTCATCCAGCTGCCCTGTGAGGTTTTCAGACTGGGTAATAAGGGGCTAATGCCAGCTATGTATTGCTCACTGGCACTAAGCCCAAGGTTCATAATTTCTAGTCAATCTTAGACCCGGCCATTATGAACCTCTAAGTATTAGTAAATAGCATACCACATTGTCTTCTTGCAAATAATTTTTCACAATCACAAACTTTTTCCCATCTTCATTATTACCACAAAAAATCCACGTTAATCCTCTGCAAAGTCTGATCATAGTGGACCCGAAACTGACTGCCAGCTGCGAGCGTGGTGACGTCACAGTTTGGTTCATCTGAGGTCTGAAAGAGTGACAGAACTGAGCTCTAATCTCAGATGAATTTTTGCATGTCACCCCACTCACAGCCTGCAGTTTTGGATCCCGCTCTGATTGGACATTGCAGAGGATTATCATGGAGGGTATTGTGGTGGTAATAAACATAGGAAAATGGTTTGTGATCATGTTCTTTTTAAAAATAAATGATTTTTCGCTAGCTGCCTAATTTTACCTAGCTGGAAAAATACAGCGAAGCCTCACATATCACAACGGCAATAAACAATTGTTAATAAAAGCAACAAAATCTGCATGAAAAAAACATGCGGAAAATGTGCAAAAAACACACAAAGAGACCATCAACTCATATGTGTGGATCTTTGAAACATGGTGCAGACTTTGGACTTCAAAAATTTGCAGTACACATTCTACATCAGCACATAGCTTAAGACAGACATGAGCAACACCAGTTTCAATGAATCAGGGCTATAACTGTTTTATTTTTTCTGTGTGCAGGTTTACTTCTACAATGCTGAGCTAAATGAAACATATATATATATATCTACTCTATAATTGCCGTAGGCATTTTCGTGTCGGACCCCGGCACGCCGTGGCTATGTCACTATGTGACGTCATCACGTGCGAGGCATTGCCCGCGTAGCGGGCATTGCGACCCCTCGCCGCTGTCATCCCGCTCCGGAGCAGCTGCTGTCAGCACATGCTGACACAGTGCTCTGGAGCCTGTGCCCCTGTGCCCCTGTGCCCCTGTCATCCCGCACCGGAGCAGCTGCTGTCAGCACATGCTGACACAGTGCTCCGGAGCCTGTGCCCCTGTGCCCCTGTGCCCCAGTGCCCCAGTGCCCCTGTGCCCCTGTGCCCCTGTGCCCCAGTGCCCCTGTGCCCCTGTGTCCCTGTGCCCCTGTGATCCCGCTCCGGAGCAGCTGCTGTCAGCACATGCTGACACAGTGCTCCGGAGCCTGTGCCCCTGTGCCCCTGTGCCCCAGTACCCCTGTGCCCCTGTGCCCCATTGCCCCTGTGCCCCTGTGCGAGCACTTGCGGCGCGGTTGCGGTAATCCCCATAAGGATTACCGCAACCGCGCCGCAAGTGCAAGTTGCGGCGCGGTTGCGGTAATCCCCATAGAAAGTATAGGGGGACTTGCGGCAGGTGCGGCAAGTGCGGTTTTGCCGCACCTGCCGCAAGTCCCCCTATACTTTGTATGGGGATTACCGCAACCGCGCCGCAGATGCGGTTTTTAAATAAAATAAAATAATCTTTATACAAATAAATTCACTTAAAATAACAAATAATAAATAAATTTAATAATAATAAAAATAGTAAAAAAACAAAACAAAATAAATAATAAAATAAAAAATAATAATAACAAAAAAAAAAAAATAATAATATATTAAATTAAGATATTAATTACATTAAGTAATTAAAATATAATAAAATAAAATAATTTTCATTAAAATAAAAAATTAATATACAAAATAATATAATTAATAATATATTAATATAAAATAAAAATGCAAATAATAATGATATTAATGCTATTAATACTGCTATTAATGCTACTAATAATGCTATTCAGGATATTATTAATGTTATTAATGCTAATAATAATGCTATTAATGCTAATAATACTGCTAATAATGCTATTAATACTGCTATTAATGTTATCAATAATGCTATTAATGCTATTATTAATGTTATTAATGCTATTAATGCTATTAATAATGCTATTAATGCTAATAATAATGCTATTAATGCTATTAATAATGTTATTAATGCTATTATTAATGCTAATAATGCTATTAATACTGCTATTACTGCTAATAATAATGCTATTGCTTATATTATTGCTATTGATGATGCCATTATTATTTAAAAATCTTTAAAAAAACAATAAACATATTTTAGATACCTGATGCATTTGCATCAGGCTAACAGCTATCTACTATATAATTGCCGTAGGCACTTCCGTGTCGGACCCCGGCAAAGACCGTGGCTATGTCACTCTGTGACGTCACCACGGCGAAGCATTGGCCGCGTAGCGGCCAATGCGAGTCGTTGGCCTGCGCGAGCAATGGCCGCGAGGCCATTGCTCGCGCAGGCTGAGTACGAGCAATGGCCGCGAAGCGGCCATTGCGAGTCGCTGGCCGAAAATAGAACCAGAGGCTCGGCCACAAAGCTAGCGATCTCCCGCTCAGGTAGCGCGAGCAATGGCCGCCAGGCCATTGCGAGTCGCTGGCTGAGTGCGAGCACTTACGGCGTGGTTGCGGTAATCCCCATAAGGATTACCGCAACCGCGCCGCATTGCGAGTCGCTGGCTGAGTGCGAGCACTTGCGGCTCGGTAGCGGTAATCCCCATAAGGATTACCGCAACCGCGCCGCAAGTGCAAGTTGCGGCGCGGTTGCGGTAATCCCCATAGAAAGTATAGGGGGACTTGCGGCAGGTGCGGCAAGTGCAGTTTTGCCGCACCTGCCGCAAGTCCCCCTATACTTTGTATGGGGATTACCGCAACCGCGCCGCAGATGCGGTTTTTAAATAAAATAAATAATCTTAATACAAATAAATTCACTTAAAATAACAAATAATAAATACATTTAATAATAATAAAAATAGTAAAAAAACAAAACAAAATAAATAATAAAATAAAAAATAGCTATCTACTATAATCAAAGTAATGCACGTTCTAGAATCCCGATGCATTTGCATCGGGCTCACAGCTAGTATATATATATATATATATATATATATATATATAAATATATATATATATATACCGTGTGCATATCATGGCAAGTATTCATTAAGAGCAGGGTTATGTATGTATTTTACAGCTGAGACCAGAATTTTACATGCACTATATAAAACGCACATATGCATGTTTTTCTCACTATTTGACATGAGATCAGAGTAAACCTTTCCCATTTTAGGTCAATTAGGATTACCATAATTATTTAAACTTGCCCAGTGTGAGACTAATAAGAGAGATATAATGTTTTAAGGCATTGTATTATTTTCTGCAAAGTCATACATTTACTTACACTAAGATTACTATGCCTTTACACTATTTGGGATAGCCAATATGATGTTGTGGCGCCCCGCAATGAGTGCGTCACAGGAGGGTATTGCAGCCATAAAAGCAGCAGCAATATTCTCTGACCCAGCAGTTATGTGGTTAACTCAGAGATCCATACCCTGCATGCCTCACTTAGCATAGAGGGCCAATCAAGGTCCTGGTGGGCAGAGTGCAAAGGTAGTGTGTAGTGAAGTTTAGTCCAGGCTTAGAGAGTTCTAGTCTCGGGTCTGGAGAAGTAACAGCAACTTAGAAGACCTCTGCAGATTCCAGCTCTGCAACCTAGGAGAGGGGGTTGCACAGTCGGTGCAGCCCCCTGGCCACCTTCTACCGGCCATCTCCTCACTCTCACCACGGTTGAGCACCATTACTCCCGGTGCATTACCAACCGAACTTGGGCATCAACATGCAGGTTCAAAACCACCCCGCGCCCTTATACAGCCGGTTTGCTGGTACCGAGGCTAGCAGCAGTTCAGCTCTGCTATGCGAACCAGAAGAGTGGAGGAGCAGCTCTACAGGAGCACCCCACCACCGCCAAATCCAGTCGTCTAACCAACGGTGTACCCACCAAGGGACCCAAGGCTCCCCAAAACATCCATCACGTATACTTTGGATAGGGCATTCAAGCAGTTTCCCTGTACCCGACTTAGTATTCCTGGGCGACAATGGCAACCTACTTAGTTAGAATGGAGGAACACCGCGGATCTCTGAGGGACACCTATCACTGCTGAGTCCACCCGGTCTGCTACCTACAACTGTATGCCATGTAATGCTTGCTGGTTACAATTAAAGACCCGTTACAGAGACTTTCAGTGTCCGTGCTATCTTATGACTATGTCCGTCTGCACACAAGGTAACCGCAGTTGCCGTACAACATCTTAAGCAGCTCCAGTCTCCGGGGATCACCGCTCAGCCTGTGGGGAGCGTTCCATCTTGCTGCTATCCATCCCCCGGAGGCATCGCAGCGTCGGTAAGACTTACCGAACTACTCATAGGTGGCGTCACGAAACAATTAACCCCTTAATCTGTTCCCACAAGACGTCTCTTCTTTTTGATCTGCACTCAACCGGGCCCCACTACCGGCAGACGCGGTCCACCCGTGACAAGGAGGAAGAAGCTACTGCCTGTCTAAACCGGAGTCTTGGCCACGGTGAGTCAGAATTTGGCGTCACGAACAGGATACGAGCAGGCCCGTTCCCTAACGGGTATAATGTGCTTTAAAATGACTTTAATGTCCCTAAAAGAACTTTCCCGCCTTTTCACCGTTGGGCCAAGATGGCGCCCGAGATGGCGTCCCCGCCATGAGGATCCGCCACGTGCAAGCCCAGGGGTGAGCCACCGCCCCTCTTCATGGGAGGACTAAAGGCAAAGGCGCCAAACTCTTTGTCCGCCCTGATTGCTCGAATCAACCATGGGGCGGACCCCAAAGACTTTTCCCACAATTGGACTACAAAAGCCTAAGGAAATGGGAGTGTCAGACAGACCATTCTTCACCAGCTCTTCACCAGTACAGTTACCGGGTAGAGACGGGTGTGGCTCCTCCAAGAGAAATGGCCAGCTTAAGACTGAGAGACCTAATGCAAGAAGTGGAAGCTGAGGCCAGAGCAGCAATAGGCCATCCGGGTCCGGGTCCCGTCCTCAATATCGACGGCAGCCCCGACTTCTGGCAAGAAGCTCTGCAAGACCTCCGGGTACGGCTCCTAGAAACCGTTGAATGGACAATCCGCAGTTGGAGCACGAGCTTGGGCAGCAGACTACATCGTGCGATGCAGCAGAGCCGCTCGGGTACAACCACTCCAGGGCCGAATGACATCTCGAGTTTCAGCACCGCCTCGCCCACGCCGACCACTTGTCCCGCCTCATCTCCAGAGCCGATAGACTGTGTCATCCCGGTAGAGACCACCGCTTATCCCGCTCCAAAGCCTGGAACTGAAACCGTGTTTGAGCCGGAGCTTGCAACTCGCTCCAAGAAAGAACCGAATACTTACCTGGTTCCCCTTGCGGAACCCGCGACTAGTTTCACCACTACCAAGACTGTCGCCTGTTTCTCCCCTGAACCGGAGGCCTCCTCTGCAATTACCGAGGCCTACCTGGTGACCGGGATCGAAACACCGTTACTCGCTGCTACAGAAGAAGAGGCAGGCAGCCTGAAAGCCCTGCAAGACGACCTCAAGGAGAACTTTGCAGCACAGCCACCCATCGACACAGAGGACCCCATTACAACGTCTCCGTTAGCTGAGCAGCCCGACGTGGTCATCAAGGGAGAGATCGAGGATGATGACGACGAGACCTACAGCCCAGCTGAGGACATCTACACCGGGTTCGCCTGGGGAGACACCAAGGATCCTTCTGCCGGGCGATCTGCTCGGGTACGATGGTCGGGTGCCGCCGCAGCAACATCTTCTCCGGTTCCATTCAACCAGGTTCCACTCCAGACTGCCCACCAGACTCCAGCTGTTCACAACACATCACGCCGTAGTGACTGTATCCACACGCCGCACCGCTCCGACGAAGAGGTACGTCGCATCCGAAGGGAGGAGTGGCACGCTCGTCTGCGCGCCAACATGCAGGCTCGCGCCGAAGCCCGCCGCCAATCTCCATTGCCTGATGAGTTCCGTAAATCCGGACGGGTGAGCACCTTCAACTTATCCACCGGGTGGGGATTCATAAGGGAGGAGGGTGTGTGTACGGAAGTGTTTGTGGGGCGCCGTAATGTGGAATCGCACCTCCCGCGAGGGCATCCTAACCGTGATTTGCATAGAGGGGACATTGTAACCTATGAGCGATATGTATGCTGTGACGGGTGGTTCGCTATACGGGTCCGGAACACTGCCCTCCATAAGTGACTTTGTTGTTTGAACCTTTTGCCAAGAGACTTCTTTCTGTTTTGCAAATAACACTGCGACTTGGCGGCTACAGCCTGAACTTTTAAACTAAGGACAGCCGACCGCCCGCCGGGACTGCGCAATGTGTTAACCTGTTCTTTTTGCTTGCAACAACAAAGCGAATGTTTACCTGTTTCTTTATTAAAAGTGTAACTTTCATGTCTGTTATAAAAATATAAAAATCCTCTGTAATGTTGGGTAGTATGACACTTGGGGACAAGCGTATTTCACCAAGGGGGAGTGTGGCGCCCCGCAACGAGTGCGTCACAGGAGGGAATTGAAGCCATAAAAGCAGCAGCAATATTCTCTGACCCAGCAGTTATGTGGTTAACTCAGAGATCCATACCCTGCATGCCTCACTTAGCATAGAGGGTCAATCAAGGTCCTGGTGGGCGGAGTGCTAGGGTAGTGTGTAGTGAAGTTTAGACCAGGCTTAGAGAGTTCTAGTCTTGGGTCTGGAGAAGTAACAGCAACTTAGAAGACCTCTGCAGATTCCAGCTCTGCAACCTAGGAGAGAGGGTTGCACAGTCGGTGCAGCCCCCTGGCCACCTTCTACCGGCCATCTCCTCACTCTCACCACGGTTGAGCACCATTACTCCCGGTGCATTACCAACCGAACTTGGGCATCAACATGCGGGTTCAAAACCACCCCGCGCCCTTATACAGCCGGTTTGCTGGTACCGAAGCTAGCAGCAGTTCAGCTCTGCTATGCGAACCAGAAGAGTGGAGGAGCAGCTCTACAGGAGCACCCCACCACCGCCAAATCCAGTCGTCTAACCAACTGTGTACCCACCAAGGGACCCAAGGCTCCCCAAAACATCCATCACGTATACTTTGGATAGGGCATTCAAGCAGCCTCCCTGTACCCGACTTAGTATTCCTAGGCGACAACGGCAACCTACTTAATTAGAATGGAGGAACACCGCGGATCTCTGAGGGACACCTATCACTGCTGAGTCCACCCGGTCTGCTACCTACAACTGTATGCCATGTACTGCTTGCTGGTTACAGTAAAAGACCCGTTACACAGACTTTCAGTGTCCGTGCTTCCTTATGACTACGTCCGTCTGCACACAAGGTAACCGCAGCTGCCGTACAACATCTTAAGCAGCTCCAGTCTCCGGGGATCACCGCTCAGCCTGTGGGGAGTGTTCCATCTTGCTGCTATCCATCCCCCGGAGGCTTCGCAGCGTCGGTAAGACTTACCGAACTACTCATTGGTGGCGTCACAAAACAATTAACCCCTTAATCTGTTCCCACAAGACGTCTCTTCTTTTTGATCTGCACTCAACCGGGCCCCACTACCGGCAGGCGCGGTCCACCCGTGACAAGGAGGAAGAAGCTACTGCCTGTCTAAACCGGAGTCTCGGCCACAGTGAGTCAATGTCATGTGCTTGGAAGCTTCTGATAGGTTCATTGGCAACATCTATGTTAATTAGAGACAAACCTGTGGATATATTTTAATGCACACCTGAAACACGCTGCTTCTTTGTGTATCATTGTGGAAAAGTCTAAAGAAATCAGCCAAGATATCTGGAAGAAAATTGTGGACTTGCACAAGACTGGTTCATCTTTGGGTGCAATCTTCAGATACCTAAATTACCTTGTTCATCTGTACAAACGATTATGTGCAAATACAAATAATAAGGGAATGTCCTGCCATCATAAAGCACAGGAAGGAGATGAGTTCTGTGTCCCAGAGATGAAATTGCTTTAGTCTGACATGTGCATATCAACGCAAGAACAAAAACAAAAGACCTTGGAAAGATGATGGTTGAAACTACTAAGATTGTGTCATTATCTACAGTGAGACGTGTATGTCGAGCCCACTGGGACGAGGGTACTCGGTACCGGACCGCGTTGCTGCGGGGGATGTCACGGGTGGTCCTGGTCCGGACTGTGTCCCAGGCCCTGGCAATAATAACGGTGTATTTACAGGGGAGAATAGTTTATCGTGACAACACCCACAGACAGCATTCACAGGCTCATAAATACTTCCAAGCAGTAGTACACAGCATAGAATGTTAGCGTAGGACCCGGTAAAATGAGAGCACTTTGTCGTAGTTACCGGGCTCTTCCACAGTGGCGCCAATGTTGAAGCTAAGTCTCTCTTTTTATTTTTTCCAGTGCAGTATTTACTGTGATCCTATTTCATATATCCCCTTTAGCTGTACATATAGCCCTGTGTCTCATTGTTATCCCCTAGTCATTAGCCAGTAGCTTTTCCACATTCATATAATGTTTAGTGTTGCAGCAATCTCTCTTTTTGTAATATATTGTTTTTTTTGCTTGCACCTTAACATTGGTGTTGCCAGTCCCTTACTTATATATGATATTAGACTTTTTTGGACTATGCACCCTTCCCCCGCCCTGTAGCTACACATGCCCCTCCATTTTGCTGTAGCCCTGGTCCTGGGACACACCATCCCAGCTGATTTTAACTGCATTCACAGGCTCATAAATACTTCCAAGCAGTAGTACACAGCATAGAGTGTTAGCATAGGACCCGGTAAGATGAGAGCACTTTGTCGTAGTTACCGGGCTCTTCCACAGTGGCGCCAATGTTGAAGCTAAGTCTCTCTTTTTCTTTTTTCCAGTGCAGTATTTACTGTGATCCTATTTCATATATCCCCTTTAGCTGTACATATAGCCCTGTGTCTCATTGTTATCCCCTAGTCATTAGCCATTAGCTTTTCCACATTCATATAATGTTTAGTGTTGCAGCAATCTCTCTTTTTGTAACACCCACAGTGTGTGGCCAGTAGTGGGGCCACCGCTGCTGCAGAACCTCTGGGGATGATGTGATGGCAGCTAAGATGGGATAGTTCTCCGTGGGCAGAACTGAGTTCCCCGGGGCAGTGTTGGTAAAGTCTATGATGGATGTGAATAGTGGAGACGGGTTAAGGAACACACACTCACGTTTTGTAGTTTCCAAAGCTTTACTGCAATGTTATTGCAGGTCGTCCACGGAGTCTGTACGGGGCCAGGTTTTCCTACCACCCTGTCCGTGTCATCAGCTTCCTCGTGCTGCGCTGTGTGTGTGTGTGTGTCCTTGCTGCTGCGTCTAGCTGAGCTGCTGGGACTGTCTCACTCTCTCTCTCTGTTCTGCTGGTACCACCTGGCTAGGCAACTTGAGTCCTCTGTGTTGTGCTGACCCCGCCGTGTTGCTTTGCTCTGGTACTGTGGTGGTCTAGAGACTCCACTACTCCTGGATTCACTGTGCTGTGTGTGTCAGTCAAAGTGCCATATCCAGTATCCGTTCTGTGCGCTTCTCTGGGGCGAGTGAAGATGGCACTCAAGCTACCAGATGTGTTCCTCTGTCTTTCAGTTCTCCTCTACTCAAACCCTAGCTATGCCTGGAATCTAAGAGCAGACTGTAGAGAAGCCTGAGGCAGCTTCTTTGACAATACAGTCCCTCTCTCAGTTCTCCCAGGAACTGGACTAACTACTTCCTGTGGACCTGGAGTATATAAGAGAGCAGGTTGTGCTCCCCCTCCTGGCCCAGAGGTGCTAGTGTAAGTCAGTGTGTTGTGGGGAGGGAACCCGTGTGATGTTACTGTGGCACATTAACCCATGGGGTGCCACATGTACTGTATCAACATGGGCTGAAAGGCCACTATGCCAGAAAGGAGTTGTGGTGCCCCGCTGGTCTGGCCGCCACCGGGAGTACTGCCCTCCTCCATTAGCAGAAGAGTAGTGCTCCTGTTCTCCACATACTGGGATGGTGAAAGAGGGAAGGAGCGCTTGGGATGCGGAAGAAGACTAAGATCACCTGTATGCCCATATCTGGCAGAGGAACAGAGGGGCTGGTGGACAAAACAGGGGACCGGCCCTGAACATGGCGTGGCAGCTGTAGGCCCGAACTGTTGAAACTGGAGGCCATGAGATCTTAAAGGGAGCTGTGGCCATAAACCCAGCACATCTCAGAGAAGGCAGCCGTACTAAGGAAGTGGCACTAGTTAACAAGACAAGTTAGATGCCCTGAGAGTACCACCATTGAAGGAAACACCGTGAGAGGGCAAGGAAAACTTAGGGGTCTCAAGGACACTGTCCAGGTTCTTGAGAAACAGCTGGACTGGAGATTGGCAGAGGGAAGCACCTGGCGGCCTGGTTGGAGTGTTGAAGTAAAGGTACAGAATTCCGACGAAGTGTGTGAGACTTTTCTTTGCGGCGCCCACTGACTGCAGAGGCTGTCTGATACACCGATGTGCTAATTACCCGATGAACACCGGCCAAGAATGAACTGACTTCTCTACCCACTGCCCTGGGGAAACCGCTCCACTCGAAACCATCCATGCTGCTGGTCATCGTTCCCAGAGTTTCTGCAGCAGCACGGCTGCACATGGCAGCACACTGTGGGTGGCATCACAAATACCCCTTTTCCTATCCCCCGTCATCAAAGCCAAGCATTCCCTTTTTAAAATGACACTGCCAGGGCCACGGAGCCGGGTCACCGCTGTGACATCCCACAAACGCAAAAGGACTGCAAGATCCTGCCTGGTTACGAGTATTTCCATTGCCCTAAAGTGGGCATGTCAGAGTCATTAGTCCAAAAGAAACAAAAAGCCAGATTAATTTTTGCAAATGTACACAGGAACAAAGACTCACATTTTTGGAGACATGTCCAGTGTGGTCTGACAACACTAAAACTGTACTGTTTAGTAATAATGCCCATCCTTACATTTGGAGGGAAGCTTGGAAGCCTACGAACACCATCCCAACTGGGGTGGCAGCATCATATTGTGGGTTGTTTTACTGCAGGAGGGACTGGTGCAGTTCACAAAATAGATAGCATCATGAGGAACAAAGATTAAGTGGCAATATTGAAGCAACATCTCAAGACATCAGCCAGGAAGTAAAAGCTTGGATGGAAATATGTTTTCCAAATGGACAATGACGCGAAGCATACTACCAAACCGGTTACAAAGTCATTTAAGGATAACAAAGTCAATGTTTTTGAGTGGCCATCACAAAGCCTTGATGTCAATCCTATTGAAAATTTCTGGGCAAAGTTGAGCAGGTGTGAGCAAGGTGACCAACAAACATGGCTCAGTTATACCAGTTCTGTCAGGAGGAATGGGTCCAAATTCCTACCAATTATTGTGAGCAGCTTGTGGAAGAATATACAAAACGTTGACCCAAGACTTAGGCTGGAGTCACACATCCCAATCAGCTTTTTTTATCCCTTAGAAAAACGGATCCGTTTTTTTAAGGGTGCCAATAGTGTCCCCTGAGGTTCTAGATGTTTTTTGGAATTTTTTGGACTTAGTCATTTTTTCACCAAAAATGCATGCAAAAATGCATGTGTTAACGCATGGTGCCTATATGTACCATGCGTTAACGCATGCATCTCCCATAGGGCCCCATGTTAAAAAAACATCCGCGTTTTTTGGGATGCTGCACAAAAACACATGCATTTTTGAAAAACGCACACATACATGTGTTAACGCATATGCGCTTTTGGACTTTGAAAAAAAAAGAGAAAAATTATCCCAAAAACGGATTTAAACCAAAAACGGATGGTATGTGTTATTTATGTCTTTGCAGAAAGTAAAACAAAAAGCCTTAAAACATTCTCTCATTATCGTGTCATTGGCAAATATGAATAACTATAGTAATCCTAATTGATTTAAAATGGGAAAGGTTTATTCTGATTTTATATCAGATAATAAAAAAAAAATGCATATGGACCTTTTTATATATTGTATGTAAACTTCTGGTTTCAACTGTATATATATATATATATATATATATATATGTACTATATAATCTCCTAATGTTCTCTGTCTGTCACAGAAATCGCGCGCTGGCGGCAACCAATGAGCGCCGCATATGCAAAAGAGCCACGCGGTGCGCAAATTCAAAATTCGCGCGCTGCGCGGCTCTCCTCACAGTCCCCCCGCTTATCTTCCTCCCTCGGTGCCTCCTCTCTGCCTCCACAGAAACTCCCTCTCTGCCTCCCCTGGAACCTCCTCTCTGCCTCCCCCAGAGCCTCCTCTCTACCTCCCCCGGAGCCTCCTCTCTGCCTCCCTCCCTTCTCCTTCTCAGCAAAGCAACAGCGGCGGTGGCAGCGACGATGTCAGACAATCACCTGGTGCCTCTCATGCTCTGTGTCTTGGCCGCGGCTGCAGGGAGGCCTGAACACCAGCTCCGGTACCGGGAGGAGGTCATCGCCCAGTGCTGACCCCGTCCGCACAGGTGAGCAGACAGACTGTGACATCATCACTGCTGGGGGAAAATGTCCTCACCCTGCAATGTAATAAACAGCAGGAAACAGGGAAGAGGCTGTGACTCACCGTTGCCGGGACTTCACGGGGCAGGTGTTTTCCTCTCCTTGTCACGGAACCGCGCTTGCGGCTGTGGGGCCCGGTGGTCCAGATCAATAGGGGATTGAACAGTAGGGGTTAATTGTTTTCATGACACCACCTGCGGGAAATCCGGTGATCTCACCGGCGCTGCTGAGGCCTCCGGGGGATGGAATGCAGCCAGATGGAACGCTCCCCACAGGACGAGCGGGAGTCCCCGGAGCCAGGAGCTGCACAAGATGTTGTGAGGCAGCTCAGTAGTACTGCTGTTATGTTCAGGAATCAGACGCAGACACATCAAAGTCTTTTGGGTACCTTTACTGGTGGAAAGCAGGTACACTCGGACCGGGGGATGAGGTTGTCGCTCTTGGAGTTTCACAGCAAGCAGTGTTTAGGCTACCTTACTCTGTCTTTCTGGTGAGGTCGGGTGGATTTGGACCGGGTTGTACATTTAGTGGAACGTATTTCACCTGGGTAACTGCACGTCTTAAAGGGGCCTCCTCTATCCTCACTGCCTCCTCCATCATCACTGCCTTCTGAATCCTCACAGCATCCTCATCCTCACAGCCTCCTCCATTCTCACAGCCTCCCCATCCTCACAGCCTCCCCATCCTCACAGACTCCTCCATCCCCTCAGTCTCCTCCATCCTCACAGCCTCCCCATCCTCACAGCCTCCTCCATTCTCACAGCCTCCCCATCCTCACAGCCTCCCCATCCCCTCAGCCTCCTCCATCCCCTCAGCCTCCTTCATCCTCACAGCCTCCTCCATCCTCACAGCCTCCCCATCCTCACAGCCTCCTCCACCCTCACAGCCTCCCCATCCTCACAGCCTCCCCATCCTTTCAGCCTCCTCCATCCCCTCAGCCTCCTCCATCCTCACAGTCTCCTCCTAACCCCTCAGCCCCCCCATCCTCACAGCCTCCTCCATCCTCACAGTCTCCTCCAACCCCTCAGCCCCCCCATCCTCACAGCCTCCTCCATCCTCACAGCCTCCTCATTCTCACAGTCTCCTCATTCTCACTCCTTACTCCTGTCTATTAGGTCTGTCATTCTGTGTGACACAGTTTACTCCTGTCTACAAGGTCTGTCAATCAGTGTGACACAGTTTACTCCTGTCACCATGGTCTGTCAGTCAGTGTGATGAACTTCACTCCTGTCTATAAGGCTGTCAGTCAGTGTCACAAACTTCACTCCTGTCTACAAGGCTGTCAGTCAGTGTGACGCAGTTCACTCCTGTCTACAAGGCTGTCAGTCAGTGTCACAAACTTTACTCCTGTCTACAAGGCTGTCAGTCAGTGTCACAAACTTCATTCCTGTCTACAAGGCTGTCAGTCAGTGTCACAAACTTTACTCCTGTGTACAAGGCTGTCAGTCAGTGTGACGAACTTCACTCCTGTCTACAAGGCTGTCAGTCAGTGTGACACACTTCACTCCTGTCTACAAGGCTGTCAGTCAGTGTGACGCAGTACACTCCTGTGTACAAGGTATTCTAGAATACCCGATGCGTTAGAATCGGGCCACCATCTAGTCTACTATATAATTGTCTAATGATCTCTGTCACGGAAATCACGCGCTAGCGCTGATTGGTCCACCCGGCGGGCTCAACCAATCAGCGCTAGCGTGCGATTTCTGTACACAGAAAGAGAACAAAAGATGGCGGCGGCTAGCGCAGCGGACTCCCGCCACAGCCTCATGTCACTAACCCCTGCCACGAGCCGCCCACTGACACCAGGGTCGGGGGCTGCCGGGGTCGGAGCTCCCAGGGTGCAGGGAGCAACGGGAGCGCGCATCGTGCGGCTCCCCTTCCTATGTGACAGACTGTGTGGCCAATCCATTGCGTGATCCCGGGTGTCATCCTATGCCTCCTGTCAGTGCAGCACATGCCAGCCTCTCACCCTCCACCTCCCACATCGCAGCCTCTCTGTGTGGGGAGATGAAGCAGTGGCAGTGCTGGACACAGTAGGTGAGATGTGTTTGTCATGTGAATAGTGAGAGGCACTGACACAGCAGTTCTCACTAATCACTTGACAAATTCCTCACTGCTATTGTACTCCAGCGACTGCATGGGGAAGCTGTGCACTGTCCGTCATATGAGCTGTGGAGGCTGGAGGGTGATAGCACTGGTGATGTCCAGGGAGCATGGCCGGCCAAAAGGGGTCAGGGGAAAAAGAGTTCTCCCTTCTGCGTCCTGTCTCCTCTGGAGGGGGGAGGGTCGCCTGCACACATAGCCAGAGAGGAAGGAACACTGCTGTCCTGGAGCCACATGAGGATAGCATAGGTCACTGTGAAGTGGTATATGGAAGTGTGTGTGTGTGTGTATGTCAGTGTGTGTGTATACATGTCAGTGTGTGCATACATCTCAGTGTGTGTATGTATACATGTCATTGTGTGTATGCATGTCAGTGTGTGTGTATATACATGTCAGTGATGGTGTATACATGTTAATGTGTGTGTATACATGTCAGTGTGTCTGTATACATGTCAGTGTGTAAACATGCCAGTGTGTGTATTCATGTCAGTGTGTTTGTATACATGTCAGTGTGTGTGTGTATACATGTCAGTGTGTGTGTATACATGTCAGTGTGTGTGTATACATGTTAGTGTGTGTGTGTATACATGTTAGTGTGTGTGTGTATACATGTGTGTGTGTGTATACATGTCAGTGTGTGTATACATGTCAGTTTGTGTATACATGTCAGTGTGGGTGTATACATGTCAGAGTGGGTGTGTATACATCTCAGTGTGGGTGTGTATACATTTCAGTGTGTGTCTGTATACATGTCAGTATGTATACATGTCAGTGTGTGTATTCATGTCAGTGTGTGTGTGTGTGTATACATGTCAGTGTGTGTATACATGTCACTGTGTGTATATATCTACTATATAATCGGCTAATGTTCTCTGTCTGTCACGGAAACCGCGCGCTAGCGCTGATTGGTTGAGCCGTTGACCAATCAGCACTAACGTGCGATTTATGTACACAGAAAGAGAACAAAAGATGACGGCGGCTAGCGCGGCGCAGCGGACTCCCGCCACAGCCTTGTGTCACTAACCTCCGCCACGAGCCGCCCACTGACACCGGGGACCAGGGGCTGCCGGGGTCGGGGCTCCCAGGGTGCAAGGAGCAATGGGAGCGCGCATCGTGTGGCTCCCGCTTCCTATGTCACAGACTGTGCGGCTATAGGATGATCTCGGGTGTCAGCCGCCTCCTGTCAGTGCAGCTGGGTGGCAGCAGCACATGCCAGCTGAGGCCCAGCTGCACTGCCAATGCTGCTCCATCCTCCTCTTCCCCGCCACTTCATCCTCCTTCCTCCTCTCCCCTGCTGCTCTGTGCTCCGTCCTCTCCCTGCCGCTCCATGCTCCTCCTGCATGTGCTGTTCCGGCTTCCCCTACCCCGCCGCTTCGTCCTCCATCCTCCTCTCCCCCGCCTCTCTGTGCTCCATCCTCCCCCTGCCGCTCCATCCTCCCCCACCCCACCGCTTCCTCCTCCTTCCTTTATCCTCCTCCCTTCTGCCACTCCATCCTTCGTCCTCCCCTGACTGTGCTGCTCCATTCTCTCCCACCCTGCCGCTTCGTCCTCTGTCCTCCTCCCATCCGCCGCTCTGTGCTCTGTCCTCCCCCTGTCTGTGCCGCTCCATCCTCCCCCACCCCACAGCTTCCTCCTACTTCCTTTGTCCCCTTCCCCTCCGCCACTCCATCCTCCATCCATCCTCCCCACCCCGCCGCTTCGTCCTCCATCCTCCTCTCCCCCGCCGCTCTGTGCTCCGTCCTCCCCCTGCTACTCCGTCCTCCCCCTGCCTGTGCCGCTCCATCCTCTCCCACCCCATCGCTTCTTCCTCCTTCCTTTGTCCTCACCTCCACCACTCCATTCTCCGTCCTCCTCCTGCCTGTGCAGTTTCGTCCTCCCCCCACCCTGCCGCTTCGTCCTCCGTCCTCCCCCCAGCCGCTCTGTGCTCCGTCCTCCCCCTGCTACTCCATCCTCCCCCACCCCACCGCTTCTTCCTCCTTCCTTTGTCCTCCTCCCCTCCACCACTCCATCCTCCGTCCTCCCCCTGCCTGTGCTGCTCCATCCTCCCCCACCCTGCTGCTTCGTCCTCCTCCCCCCCGCTGCTCTGTGCTCCGTCCTCCCCTGCCACTCCGTCCTCCCCCTGCCTGTGCCACTCCATCCTCCCCCACCCTGCCGCTACCTGCTCCGTCCTCCATCCTCCTCCCCCCTGCCACTCCGCCCCTGCTTCTCCGTCCTCCCCCTGCCTGTGCCGCTCAATCCTCCCCCACCCCATCGCTTCTTCCTCCTTCCTTTGTCCTCACCTCCACCACTCCATTCTCCGTCCTCCTCCTGCCTGTGCAGTTTCGTCCTCCCCCCACCCTGCCGCTTCGTCCTCCGTCCTCCCCCCAGCCGCTCTGTGCTCCGTCCTCCCCCTGCTACTCCATCCTCCCCACCCCACCGCTTCTTCCTCCTTCCTTTGTCCTCCTCCCCTCCACCACTCCATCCTCCGTCCTCCCCCTGCCTGTGCTGCTCCATCCTCCCCCACCCTGCTGCTTCGTCCTCCTCCCCCCCGCTGCTCTGTGCTCCGTCCTCCCTGCCACTCCGTCCTCCCCTGCCTGTGCCACTCCATCCTCCCCCACCCTGCCGCTACCTGCTCCGTCCTCCATCCTCCTCCCCCCTGCCACTCCGCCCCTGCTTCTCCGTCCTCCCCTGCCTGTGCCGCTCAATCCTCCCCCACCCCATCGCTTCCTCCTCCTTCCTTTGTCCTCCTCCCCTCCGCCGCTCCATCCTCTGTCCTCCCCCTGACTGTGCTGCTCCATCCTCCCCCACCCCGCAACAGCAGAAGCGTGGGGTGTACCAGGTAGTAGGAGAATATGAGCAGGTCTTTAGCAAACACCCATTGGACTTTGGGCAGGCAAGAGGGGTGCAGCATTGTATACCCACAGGGGACCATCCACTCATCAAGGAGAGGTACAGGCCTATACCACCAGCCAACTACCAATGTGCCAAGGAGATGTTACGGGAGATGAAGGAGGCTGGGGTGATCAGAGATAGTTGTAGCCCCTGGGCAGCTACACTTGTCCTTTTAAAGAAGAAAGATGGTATGAAATATGATGAAACTGTCATTTGGGCAGCAGGCAATATCAGAGTCCACCGAATAGTGCTTATAAAGGATATTAGGTATCGTTGTCACCTGTGACCTTTGTGTCCAGTAGAGCGTTCATGGGGATCCCGTCCAGCAAAACAGGCAGGACCGGTCATCCTTCCACATACCTGTTGCGTCAGTTCAGTAAGCCGGGCTGATCTCTTCCTGGGGGTCGGCCCACTGCCCCAGGGAATTCTTGTTTAAAGGACAGGATCTGGCTATGTGTCCTGCCTCGTTGCAGCGGCAACAGATGAGTTGTCCTGCGGTGTTGTAGCAGTCAGTGGGTTGTCCTCGACTGCTGGGGTACCTCCTCTGGCGCATCCACGGGATGTCATTTTGGCTGGAGGCAAGGCGGATTCCCTCTGGCGGCCCGGCTCCTTGGATAGCTTTAACTGCTTTGGCCAGGTCAGCCATTCCTTGGGTCAGCTGTTGCACGAAATCGAGGATGAGGGGTTCTAAAGTCTGTGTTCTGGCCCCTGCAGAAGTCAGGAAAGAGGGCGCCGTCTCCGTATGGTAGGTTAGGGCCAGCCACTGTGAGGCCGCAGGGCCGCTTACGATGGTATCTCTAAACAGTTGGAGGGCCGTAAAGTCTACTCCTGGGTGCTGCATGGTCAGGGCTCGCAGCTAGACCTTATTGGCTGGGTCCAACAGGCCCTTGATGAATTGGTTGGTCAACAGTTTGCTCTCATTCGGCGCACTCTCAGGGTTGGCCTGCTTCATGGCCCTCAGCGCCTCTTGCAAAGTTATAGCATAGCAGCGCACTGTCCTGCACCCTTGCTTACACCCGAAGAACCAGACCTTTAGCTCAGCGGCCGTCCGTGTCTCGAAGGCCTCTTTAATTTAGCAAAGATTTGTTTCACAGTCTTTTTGTCGGTGGTGGACCAGGCCTTCGCCTCGCGCAGGGCCTCATTAGTCCCATTAACATCGTCATGCGCTGTTCTTCCATCATTGCGTACATCATTGTGTACACTCCAAGTACCCTTTTTATCCACTCGCGGAAGTCACTGAGGGTGTTGGACTCGCCTAAATACTGCGGGAGCCACAGCGCGCCCAGGAGGTATGGCATAGTGAACCGCAAGATGGTGGCAGCCGGAGGTGCTGCAGCCTCTTCCTCGGCTGCAGGTCGCTCCCCGGCGGGCTGCTCCTCAACTGGGGCAGACATCATTCTCCCCCTTTGGTGAACCACAGCCCTGCTTCGACCTTCAGCCGGCACAAGTCTCTGGTTTTTGGCGGGGGCCTTTCCTCATGGGCCTTCCGGTGCAGGGTTTCTGGTGTCGCGTGGGCTGACATCAGAGCGTGGGGCCATTATCTGCGTTCGTGCCTTTCTGCAGCCCTGCCCAAGATGGCACGCCCCCTCACTTTCCTGCGCTCTGCGGCGATTGTTCACAGCTCAACACAGTCTAAGGCACACAAGACCGGGTAGGTACGGGTAGGTAGATCCTGTTCATGACCCCAGAAAACTGACTTGCCCCGGGCAGAGACCATGGGGGAAGTCTTGACATCGTCGGGGCTGCGGGATGTCACGGTGGCGTGACCAGGTCCGTTTTCCCATTGTCGGGCGAACAGTTAAAAAGGGAGGATTGAAAAAGGGATAAAAGAAAAATATAAAAATAAAATAAGAGTTTTTGTGGTGACACCACCCATGGAATGTGGCCGGTATAGTCGCTGCTGCAGTCGGGACCCCTGGGGATGATGGGAGTAGCAGCTCTGATGGTTTTGCTCTCCACAGGAAGAGCGTGTCCCCACGGCAACCGTATAATCTATGCAGGTGATAGGGACAGTCTCCTTTACCTTTACTGAAGAAAGTTGCAGGTTTGTCCAGGGCACTGTCCACAAGAGGTGTTAGGGAAGCAAGATGAGGTTCTCCACAACTGTTGAGTTCTGAGGCCTCCCTACTGCACTATTTCTGTTGGGCACTGGCTGCTTGAAGCTGTGCTGCGACCCTCTCCTCTCTGGTTCTGTCTTGGCCGTATGACAGGTGGCTTGACCTATATTTACGTTACTCTCTTATCACTGTGTCTTCCTGAGCTCTTTGGTGCAGCTGTGTCTTTTGGCCTTTTGGTGGGCGAGCAACTTGAAATCACCCACCCTCTGGTATTGGTTGCTGGGCATAAAGTGTCTTGCGACCTCAGACTCCGGTGTCCCTCCTGCACTCGGTGCTGGGACGAGTTGGCACCGCTCCACTCCCCACACCTACTTCTCCACTTCCTCAGATTCTCACCTACGGGTCACTCACACTGGTTAGTTAGTGTCCTAAGTTGAGCCTAGCACTGCTCCTGTCCGTAGGATGTTTTCCACAGTCCTCTTAGGAACTGAACTGCCTAACCCAGCCCCCAGACCAGAATTTATAGGTGACCTGACCTTAATTTGGGTTTTAGAGCTCCTCCTTCTTGCCTGGAGTTAGGAAGGTGTTTTGTGTGTGTGTTTCACCTGGTGTGGATGCCTTCCCTTGCTTCCATGCACAGTATTGTTGCAACCAGACCCTGGGGCGCCACACATGACCTGTTGGTGGCTCCTGAGGTCTGGAGTTCCTCACCCATGGGGAAAGAAAGCAAGTATTATTCTATGTGGGATGCATAGGGGGCATTATTATTGTACAGGGGGTGCAAAAGGGACTCTAAGACATAGTTATTAAAAAGTTGAACAAATAAAGATGTTGAAAAGTTGACATGACATCTGCTAGGAAGCCCTGTAAGATTAAAGGTAGAAGAGTGTGCTGTTAGTTTTGGGGCACAGTAATAATAATGGGTTGAATTATAAGGGTGTTTTCAGTGGCAGATTTTAATGAGATCAATCTGGGCGGCAGCCCGGGCCAAAGGCTCTGGGGGGATCCAGCTTCCAAGGGTAAATTGCCCCAATTATAATCAGCCATTGTCCACAGACCACATTTACCACGCTGTTAGGCCGCCGCCTGCACCCCCGCCCCCTCCTTTCTCCCACACATCATGACATGCAGGAGGACGTACTAGCATTGCAAAAAGACTGCAGGTGCTGGAAGGAGCACACACGTGACCCACCTACCTCTCTGCTGTGCCGAAGAGGAGCAGCTTAGTCTGCTGGATGGCCTGGTGTCGTATAAATTACATTGTCACTGAGCAGAGCGGTGTTTCAAGTATCTGGCAGCTGTACAGGCAGGGATAGAGTTAAACAGCAATCTCTCTAGACAAACAGCCCTGATGTCTCATGGGTCAGGTGATTTATGTATGGGAATTTTAATCTATTAATAATCCTACATGGAGCAAACACAGGGCAGTGTATATAGAATATATCTATTAATAATCCACCCTCAGAGCGATCTATCCAGTGACGTAACTAGAGTCTGGTGGGCCCCAGTGCGAAATTTAGACCTGCCTTCCCCCCACGCACATGTTGGTCAGATGTATTAGCCTGTGTAAAGTTCTAAACCTTTTATAGACTCACAAATTGACTCCTCTCCCCCATCATTATGTATTAATGTCCCTCATCCTGCTATATATGATGCTCCTCCTGGAATATGGCCCTTATTGTGGTATATATGTCCATTATCAGGGTTTATATGGTCTTCCTCCTCCTGCCACCATAGTCCTTCAATTGTTATAATGCAGCCCTATATTCTTCCATATATTACAATGTAATCCCTCCATATAGCATAATGCAGATTCATACCCCTCCATATAACATAATGCAGCCTCACAGCCCTCCATATAGTACAATGAAGCCTCATAGCCCTTCATATAGTATTATGCAGCCTCAAAACTCTCCATATAGTGCAGCCTAATAACCCCTCCATATAGTGCAGTCTCATATCCCCTCCATATAATGCAGCATCATAGCCTCTCCATATAGTACAGCCTCATAGCCCCTCCATATAACGAAGCCATATAGTGCAGCCTCATAGCCCCTCCATATAGTGCAGCCTCATGGCTCTCCATATAGTGCAGCCTCATAGCCCCTCCATATAACGCAGCCTCATAGCCCCTCCATATAGTGCAGCCTCATAGCTCCTCCATATAGTGCATCCTCATAGCACCTCTATATAGTGCAGCCTCATAGCCCCTCCATATAGTGCAGCCTCATATCCCCTCCATATAGTGCAGCCTCATAGCCCCTCCATATAGTGCAGCCTCATAGCCCCTCCATATAACGCAGTCTCATAGCCCCTCAATATAGTGCAGCCTCATAGCCCCTCCATATAGTACAATGCTCCCCCCTCCTCCCCCATAATCCTTCGGCCACCTTGCACTGATTTATTAAAAAATAGTAAATCTGTACTTACCTCTCCTGATTCCCCCGCTGCTTCGGTCTCCTTGCAAACAGACTCAGGAAGAGGAGGAGGTGGCGGTGCCGGCCTGTGTTCCGTTGTGAAACGCATACAGCAGGAAGTCACACCTTCTAGTGTGGAGAAGGCGGCACCAGCCTGCTTTATATGCATTCCACAGTGGAATGCACATGGAAAAAAGAGAATGGTAAGAGGAAACGAGGGGCGGGGTGAGTGAAGCAATAGCAAGCAGGAGGCTCACCTCCCCTCCCTTACACACTGGCCTCAAGCAGTGTGTGTGTGCTGCCCCGTAGTCACATGGATGTGTGTCCTTGGAGAAGCACATCCATGTAAAGCAGTCGCTGGGATTAGCGGTCGCAAGGGGGCTGCGGGTATCCTGGCCCCTGTATAGATCCGGGCTCCGTTGCACCCACGACCCCTGCAACCACGATTGTTACACCAGTGGATCTATCTATCCATTCACCTAAAACCAGAAAAAGTTTCTCTGCAGCACTCAGCTACTACCAATAATGCACATATGCTAACAAGCGGTATATGAGGAAAAAATGTAAAAACTTACGTTTTTTTCAAAAAACTCAATATTCTTATTTTTTTTTATTTTCTGAGGTTCTTGGTACATACATTGGCCAATGTCTGTTTGCTCATCAACCACGCCACGGTGACCCCAGGTCTGATGAGTCCTAAGCTGACATCCCTGTCCTCCTTGTCCTCCCTGTCCCACTTCCAAGTGGGTGGACACCATCTCAACCTCAGACCACCTGTGGGCGATGAGGGTGCTAAGTGCAGACATGGAGCCAGCAACTCCACATATTAGACAAAAAACTGAAAAAACTGCACAGCACTCAAAGACATAGTGTGTTTGATCCAGCGTCCCTGCTGGCACCAGTTCACACTATGTCTTTGAGTGCTGTGCAGTTTTTTCTGTTTTTTTTTTATCCATTCACCTATCTATCTGTCTATCTATCCATTCACTTTTCTACCCATTTACCTATCTATCCATCCATCCATCCATCTATCTATCTATCTATCTATCTATCTATCTATCTATCTATCTATCTATCTATCTATCTATCTATCTATCCACCCACACATAGATTTATCTATCCGTCAGTCCAGCTATCTATTTACCTATCCACTCACAGGTCTATCTATCCATTCACCCACCTATCTATCCACCCACAGATCTATCTATCTATCCATCAGTCCAGCTGTCTGTCTATTATATCCTTCCTTCTGTCCATGCACTCACCCACAGATTGATCGATCTATCTCATCACATGAAACACATACAGTTAGGGCCAGAAATATTTGGACAGTGACACAATTTTCGCGAGTTGGGCTCTGCATGCCACCACATTGGATTTGAAATGAAACCTCTACAACAGAATTCAAGTGCAGATTGTAACGTTTAATTTGAAGGGTTGAACAAAAATATCTGATAGAAAATATAGGAATTGTACACATTTCTTTACAAACACTCCACATTTTAGGAGGTCAAAAGTAATTGGACAAATAAACATAACCCAAACAAAATATTTTTATTTTCAATATTTTGTTGCGAATCCTTTGGAGGCAATCACTGCCTTAAGTCTGGAACCCATGGACATCACCAAACGCTGGGTTTCCTCCTTCTTAATGCTTTGCCAGGCCTTTACAGCCGCAGCCTTCAGGTCTTGCTTGTTTGTGGGTCTTTCCGTCTTAAGTCTGGATTTCAGCAAGTGAAATGCATGCTCAATTGGGTTAAGATCTGGTGATTGACTTGGCCATTGCAGAATGTTCCACTTTTTTGCACTCATGAACTCCTGGGTAGCTTTGGCTGTATGCTTGGGGTCATTGTCCATCTGTACTATGAAGCGCCGTCCAATCAACTTTGCAGCATTTGGCTGAATCTGGGCTGAAAGTATATCCCGGTACACTTCAGAATTCATCCGGCTACTCTTGTCTGCTGTTATGTCATCAATAAACACAAGTGACCCAGTGCCATTGAAAGCCATGCATGCCCATGCCATCACGTTGCCTCCACCATGTTTTACAGAGGATGTGGTGTGCCTTGGATCATGTGCCGTTCCCTTTCTTCTTCAAACTTTTTTCTTCCCATCATTCTGGTACAGGTTGATCTTTGTCTCATCTGTCCATAGAATACTTTTCCAGAACTGAGCTGGCTTCTTGAGGTGTTTTTCAGCAAATTTAACTCTGTCTATTTTTGGAATTGATGAATGGTTTGCATCTAGATGTGAACCCTTTGTATTTACTGTCATGGAGTCTTCTCTTTACTGTTGACTTAGAGACAGATACACCTACTTCACTGAGAGTGTTCTGGACTTCAGTTGATGTTGTGAACGGGTTCTTCTTCACCAAATAAAGTATGCGGCGATCATCCACCACTGTTGTCATCCGTGGACGCCCAGGCCTTTTAGAGTTCCCAAGCTCACCAGTCAATTCCTTTTTTCTCAGAATGTACCCAACTGTTGATTTTGCTACTCCAAGCATGTCTGCTATCTCTCTGATGGACTTTTTCTTTTTTTTCAGCCTCAGGATGTTCTGCTTCACCTCAATTGAGAGTTCCTTTGACCGCATGTTGTCTGGTCACAGCAACAGCTTCCAAATGCAAAACAACACACCTGGAATCCACCCTGACCTTTTAACTACTTCATTGATTACAGATTAACGAGGGAGACGCCTTCAGAGTTAATTGCAGCCCTTAGAGTCCATTGTCCAATTACTTTTGGTCCCTTGAAAAAGAGGAGGCTATGCATTACAGAGCTATAATTCCTAAACCCTTTCTCCGATTTGGATGTGGAAACTCTCATATTGCAGCTGGGAGTGTGCACTTTCAGCCCATATTATATACATAATTGTATTTCTGAACATGTTTTTGTAAACAGCTAAAATAACAAAACTTGTGTCACTGTCCAAATATTTCTGGCCCTAACTGTAGATCTCTTTCATTTATACTGTTTGCTAGCCATAGCACCCGGTATTGCCCGGGATAGTAACTAACTGTTCTTAGCTGTAACTAAGTTGTCTAGTTTAACAAAAAATTATTTTGCACATAACAGTCACAAAGTAAATAGGCCTCCTGCTATATACTGTGGGCTGTGTGCACCCTGCTGTATACTGGGTTGCAGTTTGCGGTCTCCTGATGTACACTGAGGCTGCGTACGGCCTCCTGCTGTACACTGGGGGCTGTGTGCGGCCTCCTGCTGTACACTGGGGGCTGCGTGTGGCCTCCTGCTGTACACTGGGGGCTACATGCGCCCTCCTGCTGTACAGTTGAGGTGGCATGCGGCCTCCTGCTGTACAGTTGAGGTGGCATGCGGCCTCCTGCTGTACAGTTGAGGTGGCATGCAGCCTCCTGCTGTACACTGGGGGGCTGCGTGTGGCCTCCTGATGTACACTGGGGGCTGTGTGCGGCCTCCTGCTGTACAGTTGCGGCTGCGTGCTGGCTTCTGCTGTACACTGGGGGCTGCGTGCGGCCTCCTGCTGTACTCTGGGAGCTGCGTGCGGCCTACTGCTGTACACTGGGGGCTGCGTGCCGTCTCCTGCTGATACTGGGGGCTAGGTGGCTGCGTGTACTACTGTGGTTCTTCTTTTACCTCTACGTATTTGTCCCTGTGTGCTAATCCCGTGACCTATCACAGGATCTTTCAAAAGTTGATTATGTGACATGTAAAATAATACTTGGGGTTGGGGGGCCCTCGTCTTCTAAACAGCCCAGGGCCCTGGTTGCTCTTAATCCGCCCCTAGGTGTATTGCACTATGTAGTTTATGTAGAGGTAGATAAAAATGATGAACCAAAAATTTCCTGTACAGCATTCTGCAAAGGCAAGACATAGGTGGCAAAAATTGTGAAAGCAGTCTGGAAGGGTGTGGACATGAAAAATGGAGACAACAATTAGAGAGAATGTCACAGACAGTCACTGGATATATCTGTATAGTATACTCATATATGGTAACAGTATGGGGGTAATATCAAAATTGGTACAGTGTGTTTAGTTAATGATCATTATAGTGTTATTACTTGGTTGCAGTGTGGTAGCAATATGTGGTCATGATATAGAAATATTATTTCCTCCTTGTGAAGTAGAATGATTAGTACTATTAGTGTTAGTATTTAAACTAACTTAAAGCCAGCCATCAGATGTAGGGGAAATTATAACATGCAAGTCGTTAAAAAATGGCAATCTGTGTATGCTATGGACTATCTGGAAGAGAGGCATTTCTTGTTTAATCTGATCCATTTCTCAACGGGTGTACACTAAATGGGAACACTGTAAAATATAATAACTATGGTTGCTTTAACCACATAATAAATCACTTCTTACTGTATCACTGTTTTAACTAATAGAATGGTATCTATCCCGTGTCATGGCGTATGCACTCTTAGAGACAGACCCTTTAATTCTACAGCATGCTTTGCTATTGTACAGATCTGTATGTGTTCAACTTTGTGATAACAGTGTGGAAATGACCCCTTCTTATTTGAGCACGACAATGGTTCAGTACATATTAGGTTAGAAAATTACTTAAAAAAAATGGTTTCTTTACTTTAAGTTGAAAATCTGCCTTGCCTTGACTGCAACTTTATCAAATATGTGTGAGAAGAAATTCTGTAAGTCCATGTGCACACATTAAGTATTTGGTAAGTGTTTACCTCTGTATTTTAAAGCCTAAACCAGGAGTGGGTGATAAATACAGAAGCAAAACTACAAATCCTGAGGTAAAAAACTCACCAAATACTGAATGTGATAAAATGACCTAAGTGAGACCTGAAATCAATATTTTATCATCAGTCCCCAACTACACTAATCTTCAAGTAGAATTCATTTAAGTCCTTGTCCAATATCTAAACTCTCTTTAGGAAAAATGGTGGATGGTTTAACAAAAAAGGGACGATAAAACTCCAAATCATTGTTGGATGATTCAGAACACACATATGGATGTGACATTCAAATATCCATATGCTTTTGGCCACATTATAAATTCTCTATACAGTCATATGAAAAAGTTTGGGCCCCCTCTTAATCTTACTCTTTTTTTTTGTTTAAAATAGTTTTTTTGCAACAGCTATTTCAGTGTGATATATTTAATAACTGATGGACACAGTAATATTTCAGGATTGAAATGAGGTTTATTGTACTAACCGAAAATGTGCAATATGCATTATTTCAAAATATGACAGGTGCACACTGCACAAGGAGAAGCTGTATGGGAGAGTGATGTGAAAGAAGCTGTTTCTGCATGCACACCACAAACAGAGTCGCCTGAGGTATGCAAAAGCACATTTGGATTAGCCAGTTTCATTTTTGGAAGAAGGTCCTGTGGACTGATGAAACAAAGATTGAGTTGTTTGGTCATACAACAAGGCGTTATGCATGGCGCCACAAAAACACAGCATTCCAAGAAAAACACTTGCTACCCAGTGTCAAATTTGGGGGAGGGTCCATCATGCTTTGGGGCTGTGTGGCCAATGACGGCACCGGGAATCTTGTTAAAGTTGAGGGTCGCATGGATTCCACTCAGTATCAGCAGATTCTTGAGAATAATGTTCAAGAATCAGTGTCAAAGTTGAAGTTACGCCGGGGATGGATCTTTTAGCAAGACAAAGATCCAAAACACCGCTCCAAATCTACTCAGGCATTCATGCAGAGGAACAATTGCAATGTTCTGGAATGGCCATCCCAGTTCCCAGACCTGAATATCATTGAACATCTGTGGGATGTTTTGATGCGGGCTGTCCATGCTCGGCGACCATCAAACTTAACAGAATTGGAATTGTTTTGTAAGGAGAAATGGTCAAAAATACCTTCATCCAGGATCCAGGAACTCATTAACAGCTACAGGAAGCGACTAGAGGCTGTTATTTTTGCAAAAGGTGGATCTTCTAAGTATTAATGTCATTTTTCTGTTGAGGTGTCCATACTTTTGCACCTGTTAAATTTTGAAATAATGCATATTTCACATTTTCGGTTAGTACAATAAACCTCATTTCAATCTTGAAATATTACTGTGTCCATCAGTTATTACACATATCACACTGAAATAGCTGTTGCAAAAAAACAATTTTAAACAAAAAAGAGTAAGATTAAGAGGGGTGCCCAAACTTTTTCATATGACTGTATATCTTAATATAACTCTATGGCTGCAGTGTGACAGAGGATATGCCATATGTGTGAACCTGATTTTACTTCACTTACAAGTCCATCCATCATCTCTATCGTCCAAGATCATCAATCATTCATCACATTTAAGTATCAGTCAAATCTCACTGTTACCTATCATTTCTATCTATGAAGAGTACCTTAGTGTCTCTGCTGCTAATTATCTTCATTTTTCAATCCTTCTGCCTGTGATCTATTAAAATCTAATATTGCAGTTCAAAGTAAAAAATTAGCAAAAGAATATTTCTTGTAAAAAAAAAACTCTGAAATTCTTCCTAAAGAAAGATCAATTACATTTACAGTATTGTGAGTAATGTTAAACTGTAATACCTCAGAGTTTCCAAAATTCTTTGCAAAACATTAAATCTGTCTTAGGCCTGGGTCATACTAGCGTCAGCCTTTTGGCTGACACTTCCGTTTAAAACTTATAAGAAAATGCTGCAAACCGCGTTTTCTGTGCACTCAGCAAAAGTGCATATCCATGACTTGTGTGTCAAGCGGCTGGCTACACTGCGAGATGGGTGACCATACCGATATATAGGCAGCCTGAACACAGCGTTACAGCATGGTAACGCTATGCACTCAGGCTGCAAAATTCTAAGTTTTAAACGGAAGTGTCAGCCAGAAGGCTGACGCTAGTATGACTTGGGCCTTACACATACTGTAAAGAAAATTAACCTTTTGGGGCCAATTCATCAAGAATGTGACTCGCCCAGGGTATGGCGACTCGGCTGTCTGGGCCTCTGCTGCTGTTTGGTTGTCACTGGTGGCCTGTCCAGACCCGTGGCCCTGGTTGTCTGCTTTTGAAAAGGGATAGCTGAAATGGGAGAAATAGAGTTTATAAAGTTTATCATGACGCCACCCGCAGCTTCTGGTGATGGAGCACCAGCGCCGTTTCAGACCTCCGGAGGGTGATGGTATAGGGGCAAAGATGATACAGCTCCCTGCAGGTGGAGCAGGGATGCACCGGTGGTAATGGAGATGCTGATGATGAAAATGAGCAGAGCACGGTATAGCAGAAAAACAGATACACGGAGACTCAATCACTCTACCCGGGTACTTTACTGGAACAATGCAGATGGTGGTACAGTTCACAGTGGCAAAACAGTCTTTATTAGGCTGGGTAGTTACAGTGGGCTGCAAAGTCTCTGGAAGTCTCCCGTGGTATGCCTTCTTGGATCTAACTCGTGTCCTGCTGCTCATGCCTGTCCTGGGGTAGTCTGCTTAATACCAGGCTCTTTGAGGTGCTCTGAAAATCCTGGCTTCCACTCTCTTTCTCCCTCTCCTGCTCTGGCACTCGACCCCGGTGGGTTATCCTTGTGTGACTAATGCTGCCAGACAGGGTGTCGTGGCCGGTAAACAGACCCACGACCTCCGGTGCTCTCGGCTCAGGGGCTGGACTCCCTGACCGTCTTTGGAACTGGCACTCCGGTAAAGTGGACCAGGGTTCCCTCCCTGAGTATGGACGCTCGGAGGGTTCCCTCCTTTTGTCTGGGCTACCTGTTCTCTCTCTCCAGGCCCCCTTTCTGGGAGTCTCCTTTTCTCACTCGGAGGCTCCCCATGCTCCGTCTTTCCTCAGTGCCGACTAATACTCTCTGTGTGTCCTCCCTCCTCATCTAACTCTCTCCCTAGGGACTGGGCTCTAACCATTTGCCTAGGCTCAAGTGTGGGAGTGCTGGGTTGGGATCCTCCCACAGACATCTGCCTTTCCACTATGACAGGGGTTACCGCACACTTATTTATGGGTGCAGTACCCCAATTGTGACACCTGACCAGGTGTGGTGCCACAAATGCCATATAGTGCAAGCTATTGAAAAAGTACACAATGCAGAATTCATTAAGAAGCACAAACCACCTAATGAACTTGGCTCTAGTAAGTGACCTGCGCCTGCAAGAAATGCTACTCCAGCCAGGAAGTGGAGTAGTATTTCTAGAAGAGAAATCATGAACAGATTTGATCCATTTGACAGGTAGACCTAGCCATGTCGCCACACTGCCTCCTTCACAGTTCTGTCCATTTTAGTGAAGCTGATCAAAAGTGAAAACACCAAAATCACACAGTTTTTGTGCAAATCCAAGTTGAGTAATGATTGTGCAACTATTCATAACCTTTTACACCACTTTTGTAGAGGTCACATTAAACTCTTCAACAGATTAAGCTATGTAAAAGAGGGGACACCAAACTGAATTTCTTCCCCAGGTTCAAAAAAGCGTGGATTTTCCTCTGGCTACTGGGCTCTTCTCATACCAACCTAACACATCATAAATAAAGAACACAATGGTAAAAATGTATAAAGTCTATGGTCTTAACTTTTATAGATAGCTTAGATTACATTTTTTCTGCTTAAATGCATTTATTTTGTACTAAAAAAAAAAATTTCCAATTATGTTTTACTGTATTTTCAAAGCTGTACAGTTTGTCTTTTATTGCTTCTGTGTTGATCTGTTTTACACTGTCTATTGCTGACTGCAAAATGAGTTATCTGAGAATCTGTCAGTGAGCTTGTTCTGATGATGTTTAACTCCTCTCATCTGATTTATGACTAAGGATCACATGAAAGTTACGCTCAACTTTGATGTGGTCATAAATCAGCTGAATGTAGCTCAGAAATCAAAAAGCATAAAACATATGCCTACTCCTCAACATCAGTTTGGAATGGGTTGTTTGATGGTTTTTTAGTTAACATTCTGACAGCATAATTATACAGATAAAGAAATAGCCTGTAAACACAAACAGTGCAAACTTTTCAATGAACCCCATAAAAGACTTTAAGTAAAAATCAATGTATCCATTGGTGTATGTATCCTTAAAGGGAACTGACCAGCAGGACTTAAGGCAATAAAGTGAAGCCAGTGTCTTACAGGCACGGTGGCTGGAGTATAGTGACAGTGCACAGGAGCAAAAAACTGAAATGGTACCTTTACACGCCGCTACAGAGGGTAAGAAACAACGGGGTGTCAAAGACAATTGTATCTTGCACCGTCAAAACACCGCGAGGTAGCGGCATGTAAATCAGGTTGTTGCCACCGGTCACTGTCGACACCTGTTTTTCAGCAGTGCTCAAAAACAGGTTGGTTTCAACTCAATCGTAGCGGCGTGTAAATGAGGAACAGGAAGGTTTTTGCGACACCTAGTCAACTCCCTGGGGCGTAACACAGCCTCCGGGATATTGCCCTCCTTCAGCGATCATTGGTGGAAGCTCCTGCGTTACGATTGGTTGTCCCTGCATAGGGCGGCATTTTTAAGGAGATGACCAGTCACACTACACAATTGCAATAGCGTCATGTATTAGCCAGCCTTCCTGCGCTGGCTGGCCAATCATGATGTTATTGCTTTGTCCAATTACCGTACGAGCGTCTCGTAATCCACAACTCTGGCTCGCCTATGTGTTGTCCCTGCTGCACCAGGTTCTCCCATATTACCTTCTGTAGCGGCGTGTAAATGAGGGAAGGTGCTCTACAGAAGGTAACCTGCGGCACCCGGCGGTGCCTCCAGGGATAGAAAAAACCTTCTGTAGAGCACCTTGTAGCGGCGTGTAAAGGCGGTATCAGGTATCGTTAACAACCGTTGGAACGTGCTCGTGCACGTGAGACACCCGGTGGTTTCTAACCAGGGGCGGACTGGCCCAGGTGGCAGGGGGGCAAGTGCCCCCCAGGCTGGTGGTTTTGCCCTAATTTAGGGCCGCCCCTTTAATGATAAGGGCCGGCGGCAGCCAGTGCTTTGCAGCCGCCGCAATGACACAGCGGGACTGTGCGGCGGGCAGAGCGCGGTGTCAGAGCTTTCCCCTCGACAGATCTTATAGCACCTGACGCTCTCCCCCGGCCGGATCTGATAGCACACCTCCCCCCCACTACTCAGGGTCAGGGCTGGAGAATCAGGCTGCCACCTGGGACAGGCTCCACCAGCCAGCCCCTGTTTCTAACCTTCTGTAGCGGCGTGTAAAAGTATCAAAAGAGATGAGAGAGAGGGGTAGGGTTTTGCTTAAAGCTGAAAGACATGCCCACAGGGAAGGAAATAAAACACAGATAGTAACGCAGTGCTGCACACATCGATCACCTGCTGCCCTGTTTTACAGGAGTTTTATTACTTTTTTCTCTGCAATCAAGCATGGAATCATTCAAGTAAAAGGTATGATTGCACTCAGTATCGCAGTGCCTGTAAGGCTCTGGCCTCACTTTATAGCCCTAAATCCTGTTGGTTGGTTCCCTTTATGGTACTGTCACACGTGTCGATATCGCCCGCAATGTCGTTCTGACGCCACAGACTAGCCGTCGCTCAGATGTCGCGCGATTATCACTGGTTACATGTCACACTTGTTAATTTATGAGACCAATGATCCGGCGATTCAGCGACTTCGCAACCACGCGAGCGATAATTTTTTGTCGCTGTTCCGAGTCACACAGCAGAGATCGCTCGCTGACCAGGTGTCATACAGAGCGATGCACAAGCTCTGCTGAGCGATCATCGCCAGGTTTTCGGGCAGGCTAGTAAACCTGCAATCAGCGATCAAGCGAAAAATCGCTGGTTGCACCTACATGTCACACGCGATATTGTCGCTCATGCGTCATAAAATCGACGGATAATCTGTGACGTCTGAACGACATCGCGGGTGACATCGACACGTGTGACAGTACCTTTAAAGATAGTACTAATTTCCTGAATAAAGATCTCCATAGCTCATTCAAACCCCTTCAGCCCTACTCAGAGATTTTGGTTCCTGAAAACAGGACACATTTAAAATACCAATTTGCATAGAGCGTTTTGTCAGATTAAGG